>JACCHV010000012.1:500000-620000 GCA_018907245.1 Eupristina koningsbergeri | reverse complement strand
TTTGTTTCCATCATTATAATGAGAAACGATTAGGCGAGAGAAAAAGAGAGCGAGAGAGGAGGGGGGGAAGCAACGAGTTGTTATTGCATGAGGAGCAATTGAACTTGGATTATTTAATTATGTTTCATTGAGTCAACATTCGCGATCGAGGTCTCGCCCATGACAGTGAGTATCCAAACTGTAGCGTTGACAATAAATTCAAATAGATACTCACGATTAAATACACTAATTAATCCACTTTACATTCAACTATAATCCAAAAAATAATCGCTCGCTTTTGCTTCGCCAAAAGACAGAGCAATTTTTAAAAAACTCGCATTCATCAGCAACCAAATTCATATGTACGTCATTCGATATTGTTTTAACCACTTTCATGAGTTAAATGAGCTTTTTAACATGCTTATGTCGGTGTTAATAATAGCCCACAAGCTCTAAAATACCGCACATACAAGTTCAAAATATCATGAATGTATATAAAAACAGTGATATAAAATAGATATTTTGCACGCGTAATTTTATACAACTAGAGTTGCAATGATTTTCATAAAAAAGAAAATCGTTTAGGTTTTCTGTACTTTTACTCTGTATATTCCACGCACAAAGTAAAAAAAAAAACCAAAGCCCTGACAGTACAACTGTTTTAATGCTCTTGTAATCTATTGTAAGTTTATCATCTAAACTTGTATAATTTTTATAATTTTTTTTCTTCTTTTTATACTAGTTATAAATAAAAAATCAATACATTTATTTGAAACTTCAATATTTTGCTGTCGTTACGAATGTTTTATTTAAACAATATCGATAAACTTTTTCTCCGATTGAATTTTATTTTTCTTGTCAAACAACGGAAAATGAGAATGCATTAGATTAATTGCCTTATTAAAATAAATTCCTTAACGTTTACTAATTACAATATGATTTCCATGCCCCAATTAAGAGAGTAATTTTAAATTCAAGATAGGCAATTTCAAATATGAATGTGTTGACAATTTTATTTTAATCAATCCACATATTCTATAATCATTGTGTAGGCAATTATTGTTACAAATAGATTAACACAGAAGACGTGATTTAGCAATTTTGAAATTCATTGAAAGCTAAAAATTACGAATCGAAAAATTAAACGACTAAATTTTAAAAATAAAAAAACACGTAATTTCCTTTAAAAATCAATGCTTTATTGTAAAAGAGGTTTATTGAGGTCAGGATAACAAGCAATTACTGTGAAGAAAATACAGAGCATAAAATCCAAATGTAATACCTCTATAAAAATCCAAGTTTTTAGAACAATTTATTTATTTCCTCGTGAAAGTTAAATCTTACAAATGACGATAACTTTTGTTGAATTCAAAATGAAATAATACCCGTAAATATTGCCAAGTTTTTAATACAACTAAAAAGAGTTGTTCAATTATTTCTATTAGGGAATTTTCATAATTAAAAGTTTTTTTAATGTGGTTATCAATAAATACTTTCAATTTTAATATTGTTTCATAGAAATTTTCAAGTTCATTAGACTTGTTGTAAACAAATTAATTGTACACCTGTATCAAGGATTTACAATCCCAATAACTAATTGGTTCGTTGAAAAAGATTGGTAGTTGCGGACTCTCTCTAACCACATGTTTTTCAAGGAGATAATGTATTACGATTTCTCTATTGTAACTAATAACTTACTTGAGAATTATTGTTAACAGATTTGAGAGAAACGCAGTTTACATGTTTGGAAATGCAATGTTAGACGAAGTAATGCTTAACAATAGCTCGCGTGTATTTTTGAATCTCTCGTAAACTCTCTTTTCTCCATCGATTTTTCAAATGTGGGTCAGTGTCTCTTTCTAGTAATCAATAGCTATCAGAAAAATATAACTCTTCGGTCGATGTCCGTTTACTAAAATTTACATATTCAACTCGAAATAAGAAATAATCTTATTGAGGCGAATTTCTGCAAGATGTATTTGCATTGAGTACGCATTCGATAAACATTTTGGCGACTAAATTATTACCAATTTATCATCTGCTAATAAAATCACGCGAGTTATCGCGTGGCCAAGTAATTATTTTTATTGGTCTTTATATAGCATTAATGTCCATTAGCGCAACAATGTATTAGATCGAATGAATTAAATGATTGAAAAATACTTGTAATACCAAATGAACACATTAATGTACTAGATTTGGTAGCGACCGGAAGCGGAAGGGCTGCAGGTAGTAATTTTCGGGGGATAAAAAAGTTTGTCCCGCGAGATTAATCGTACGTGGGCACAGGTCTATCCGGAAAGTCGAGGTAAATTAATTCAAGCGAGATGATCCAGAGATCAAAGATGTGGACGAATGAGTAATCAATTGGTTATGGATAGGAGGAAAGACGGAACTAATGGCAACTTTCAATCAGCGGTTTTGCGCGATTCTCGTTTTTGGTCTGATGCTCTCTCCCCCCCTCCCCCCTCGCCGCCCTCTCGGTAGCTTTTTACGTTCTCAACGGCCATTGATGAGTTTCCATTTAATGATCTCGGGGAAGGCGGAAACAGGAGCAGCGCCGCGATTTTAATTATCGCGCAGTAACCTCGGCGATATTATTACGCGAGCCGCTCTCGATAGCGCGGAAAATGAAAAGCCAGCCACTCGATAGTTAATTTGCGAGTGCGGAATGCGCCGAGGACGCGACGAGGCTCGGAAAAAGTGCATTCTGCATTAATTATTCTAAAACACTGGCTGTTGGTTTGGGCTAATGAAGATTTATGGGTGATGCAAGGCAATTGCACTGGAATAAGATATCCGTATAATTTGAGGGGGCACGGACCATGGGAGAAGAAGTTTAAAAAGTGCACCGATTGATCGACAACTCTATTAAATTTTTGCTTGATTGGCCGAACTAAAGAAAGAGCTATTAATTATGTACAAAGTATATTGAGATATGTAAATACTCGGGTTTCATAAGTACGATAATTACACGGCCCAAGTTATCGCTTATACAATAATGGCAGGGAGTGAGAAACAGAGAGAGGCTGGAGGTGTAATTACGCCGGCGGTATAGGTGGTGTCGGTACGACGGGAGCCCAAGAGATACTTCTCGATCGCGTCAATCGTAAAAACTATCGCGTGTATTTCTCCGGGTGAACCGGAGGGCACTAAACTATAATAAGTACAGACCTTGCCTTGTCTCGCCGCTCCTCACCACTCCTCGCCACTTCTCACCACTCCTCACCACTCCTCACCACTCCTCACCACTCTTCATCACTTCTCACCACTTTGAATGCGAACCTGTCGCCCGCATTGATAAAGCGTGGGCGCCATTTTCGTCTTAGCTGCATCACTCTACCCATCATTGATCCTGCGTAACAGGAGGAGGAAGAAGACGAGGAGAAGGTATTTAATACTCGAGAAAAGTCAATGAACATATCAATAACGCCGTATAAAAATGAGATGTGCTTTATCGACGCGTAGATGCAAATTCAGATAATATTTAATTTCAGTCACATACAATTTTATATATAACTTTATAAATAACGAATCTTTTACGAGTGCCCTTTTAATATACGTGCCTCCGGTTTTTCAAGAGAATGTTTTATAGCGCCGAGGGATATAAGTTGACAAATTTTATTCTTACTCTCGAGGGTGGGAGACGGGGGAGTCTCGGGAGCTGTAAGCGTTAATGGGACGATAATTGATACCTGCGGAAGCAGGTACGGGCGGAGGCCAATCGATACAACCCAGTGCAAACAGCAGCGATAATATCCAGGAATGCACTGTGTGCAAATATAAAATGTGAACGGCGTGCTCAGGGGTTGGGATATGTGGAAAAGGAAAAGCACCGGGCGGGGTGACACACTTGGCAGGGACGCTGACTAAGTGCGACGCACGCATTACAACTCGAAAAGAGGTGTGTATTTACACGATAGTGGAGGAGTTTTGGTCGAGGAAGAAAGGAGTCTTCCATGAGAGAGCACGCGAGACAAGGAGGTTGACAGGAGGGGGAGGGAGGGGTCGAGGGTTGAGGGGCTGGAGGTTTAGGGAAGGGCCGACATTGTGCTCGAGGAGTACAAAGGATCCGTGAAGCCAGACTCACTGCGACTCTCGGCTATCCGTCCCCCCAAGGTCCCGTTTAATTATCAAGATTTTTCTAATCGAATAAGGCATGGACACTTTGTCGGAGTTCGTTTCCGGTTTTGGGACGAGCGCTCCACTTCTCGAAACCGGTGCAATCCGGATCAACAACCGCGACACTCGATCGTCGGACCCCTGCTCGCTCCCGCTCCCTATGCGAACCTCCAGCTCAATTACCGGTGGTCCTGTTATCATCAGTTATCATCAGTACGCTTTGGACTGACACCTGAGTTCCAGATCTAATAAATCCGTGTTCAAATCGTAAAACCATTTCGAGGAGTGAGGAATGCGCCGTGTGAAAAAGCGGGAACAAAGAAGGGAGGGGAACGCGAGCCTCGTGGAATTGAAAGAACGGAGAAAGCAAACTGCAGCCTCTGGTACTTTCATTCGTGGGTTACTCGAGTACAAAAGTGGCCGCATCTTTGGAAACTCGATGGCGCTGCACGCGTAGCGTGGGTGGCTTCCTCCATCGATTCTGCCTAATTCTTCCGAAAAATTCGCCACCACGAGAGAAAAGTTACGGACCGAGCGAATGTAAAAATGCGCGCAGCTCGCGTTATTTCAGCATTTGCCCTAACTGATTATATTTCTAACAGTCAATAGCGCGTTACGCGTGGCATCGCTTACGGGCGTGCGTTGTCGAGGAGAAACGAGGTATCGATTCCGACTCAACTCTACAGCCGATAAATTTCGAGGAACAGCAGAGCCTCGATCCATATAAGACTGAAATTCCCTCAAGATTCTGTATAATTTAAGCTGAGCAGCTCTCGACTGGCATTCCACGCGACGGTTATTCGGTTATAGCCGCGGCGTTACTCCTTCTCTCTCGCGCGCGTTAATAAAGCTAATAATAAATAGCGAGCGCGCGAGAGAGGGGGGGAGGGGGTGGGGAGGGGGAATCGCTTTGACGATCTTCCCGGTAGTCGGATTCTCGAGGTCTCTCAGTCTTCCTGCTCTCCGGACTGAGGCATCACGTGCAGCATCATCAGGGTCGGTACTCGTTTGGCGAGTCGCGCAATTTCAGCCCCCCGCGCCCTCGACGAGGAGCTCTAATAACCGTCGCAGGCGGTACAATAAGAGTCCGGAGCGCAATTTCTCCGGTGCTGGAGCAGGTAACGCGGCATTACGTCACTGACGCGAATGCCGTCCTCATAGCCCATACGCAACGGCAGCAGCCACATTAGCAACGGCTCGTTCATTTCACACTCGATTTCTCGGAAGCCGAGAAGCCTCGTGCGCAACCTGGTCAAGCGCTCGTAAATCATCACCCAGGACAATCTCTTATCCTTCCAAAAGCCATAGGGCCATTCTCCGAAAATTGCCTTTGCTCGGGCCTCAGCTTTTGCGAATCCGAACTCGTTTAAGTGGAGGTTGGTACGAATGCCAATATGGTGCACTCGTTGCCGATGCAACCGCTTCGACTTTTATGACTCAGCGATACGCTGCCTTCGGCAATAATCCCTGAGCGGAGTAAAATTGTCAAAGTTTACTTTGGTGCAGAGGAACCGTGACGTTTCGCGGTGGATTTTCATGTCCATTCTCGAGGCTATGAAATCCAAAGAGCTCTGACACCAATTTCGCCTAATCAATAACGGCACGTCTACCCGCCGTTGATACTTTGCACAAGTCCACGTTATAACAAAAATACAAAAATACAAAAATACAGCGCCACTGGAGCGAGTCCTTAAAGTGAAAACAACACCTGTTTTTATCCAAGGCAGAAGGAACAAAGACGAGAGGGACAAACAATTAAAACCTGTCGAGAGAGTTATCGACTGGTTTATCGAGTTATCGAGTTCGCGAGTCAGGAAATGCTAACTGAGTTTTTGCAGTGAGCGAGTTCGTAGCCAGGGTCACCCAGGATTGACGCAGCGAGGAAGGAACTCTGGAACCGATGATAATCATGTTGGGATGCAGGGGTTAACGTCGGGGTCAAGGGGTTAGTCGGAGCGAAAGCCCCAACACTGATTCATCCAGCAGTAGGTACTTTCCACGATACATTATTCGAGTCGCGTAGGTGAGCGGGAGCGTGCAAGACATGCTCTACGTCCACGTCTTCGAGGTGGAAAGCTTCAGCGTGACGGGAACCGACGCCGTTAGCTTTATTTCTTCTTTAGCGCACCTCCATTACCAGCCGACACGCCACCTCGTGCATTATCGGCTGTTTTGGAAGCGAGTCCCAACCCACCCGCTCGAACTATCCCTTTTTAGTCCATTCATCTTTTTGATGTCACCCCCTTGATCTCTCACCGAGTAAATTCAAATTAATTCACTCCAGCTACCACTGATTATCATTTAAGGTACCTCCTTTTCATTGCTTTCAGCCGCTCCTAACCCACCCACGAGCTCATACAAAACTTTGGACTTTAGTCGAACCCCTGCAAATAAGGAGAAGAAAATCAAAAGGATAATCGCTTGAGCTATCGAATTTTTCTCGAACGCGGACATCCGAATATTTACAGCCTCTACACGATCATTAAAACCCATGAAATTAGAAAAAAAATAGAAAATACTCAAGATCTTCTTATTAGGAAAAATTGAAAGTGTATATACAGTTACATAGTGCGAACTGAAAGAAAAAATTTACATATGTCGATTTGTGTCACACAACTCGAATATATGATGTTTGTCACGTTTACCGAGAAAATTCAATGACATATATTAATTAAAAGTGTCGGCAATGTAATTTTAAAATTCTTTTTCGTTCTTCGAGCTAATGCATCAACTCCAGTTAAAAATCGGAATTATTCACTCAAAATTTATTTTCCAAATACCTTTTATATTTCCAAGTGCATGTTCTTTTTTAAATATTACATAAAACTTTATTTAATTCGCAATGAATTAATTTGTAGTATAACTACGTAAACAAGAATGGCATTCCGAGAAAAGATAAAAAAAAATGTAATTTGTAGCTATAAAAAACTACAAGATTTATGATAATTTGAACATTATGATTCTTAGTTATTAATCAGAGTTTTGATAACGCGTTAAAAAAAATTTAAAAAAAAAAATAATAAAAGATTATCATTATCAAATAGTTTAAGCCGAATTAAGAGCCTAAGATATTGTTTAAATATGACTAATAAAAAGTTGAATAAAAAAATGATAATGTATCATAAATATAAATTTTTTCATTTAAATTTATTAATTCATTGTAATACAAAAACGTTAATAATTGACATTTTATTTATTTATAATTTCTTTACTTATTCCTTTATAATTAGTTAAAATTATATATTAAAATTTTAATAGGTTTTTGTGATATTTAATTAATAATTAAAGTCGTTATTAATGAATTTAATAATCTGTATAAAATATAATTCAATAACAATTAGAAAATAGTAATATCGGAATAACATATTAAGAATGGATGACTCAAACAATTGATCAAAATGCTCTACATTAATATATTGATAACAAGTGTAATAAAAGAAATTTTATTGGTACATTGGTACTATTGTTTTAATAATAATTGAATGATTAATTGGTAAACAACAAAAAAAAACTCAATTAAATAATGTTATATTAAAAACAAAATATCAAAGTTGTTAATTGCTATCGAATTAATTTGTGAATTATGTCGATAAATAATAAATATTGGTATTAATTATTTATGTGGTAAAAACAATATCTTTCCAATCAACTAGTACAATTAAGTATTTGATTGTTATTGAGGTATAAAAAAAAAATAAATAAAAAAAATGACTGCATTGATTTTGACGAAGCTAGGATTGTGCCGGTCAAGAAACAATAAAAATTTAAACAACAAATTCACGCGTTGGCATAATTAATTGTGCAATTGTACGAATAATAATAGCTTAATGAATTAAAAAATGCAGTTGGACGTTGAAAGGATCTGGACGCAGGGTAATTAAGATGAAATATAGAATAAGAAGAACAAATGAATGAGTTAAGGTTAAGAAGAGAAAAATAAATAAATAAATAAATAATGGCGCGAGAAAGGAATATATGGATTGGTTGAAAAGCTCGCGTGTCGTACAAATCAATTATAAGTGTAAAAAGGGCTAGCATACAAGAGAGAGAAGGGCGATGGAGTGTACACGGGAGTGTGTTAAAGGGTGATTTGAGGTGCGTAGACGTCGTTGTCGTCGTCGTCGTCGTCGTCGTCGTCGGTCGATGGTCTACTGCTCAGCGTAAATTAGTAATTGCGAGCTCGAGGCTGCGTTCGTGTTTACGTCATAGTTTAACGCGAGCGTTGCGTTTTTCCAATTTTCAACCGCCATAAAATAGTACGTTTTGGAATTGTAACGAATTCGACATGAAGTCGAAGGACTGACACGAGCCGCTCTAATATAATATTCTAAATGGAGACCAGCGAAATTGCATTGAGCGCTAAAGTCGTTACGGGTTACGGCGAAGTTTTCTCTAACAGGGATGAAAGTTTGTTCGTTGAACGAGCCTTTCAAACGGAATAAAGTTGCTCGGTAAAAAGATGATGTGCAAGCCAACATTGTCGAATATTCGAGGAGGCGGAGAGGAACTTTTCTTCTTTCTCTCGTGGAAAAATTGTTAACGTTATTCATTATACATGGATGGGGGGGAGGATAGATATTTTATGCTTTCCCGCTGTTCACACGTGTGTTCTCGGGAGTTTCGCCGCTGTGAAAACTACGCGCGCACAATTCAATGCACATAAATAACCAACTACATACAAAAGTTTGATCTTATCGTTTATTCTTGTTAAAGTAGGATCTTTGCTAAGCACTCTTTAACTCAAAGCCATTTTAATATTTAAATTGCATGTTTGCGTAAGAAGGAAAATAGAGAAAAAAAAGTCTTAAAAAGGCTTCGAATTTAGAATGTAGAGAGAAAGAGAGGGGGGGGGAATGGCGTTGGATTTTAATACACTTATGACCTTACGATTTATATGCCCCACAAACGAGATGGACTTGTATTGCACGAATTAGGTAAACACTGAATTAACTCTATTGTTACAAATCACTATCGTTTTAAGTATGACTAAAATACGGTCAACTTTACCAGAAATTTTACGGGTGGACCATTAGGGCGGACTCTTATCACAAGTGGAGCTTAAAGGAATAGTGCAGGAGCTTGAATATGGTTTTAGCGAGGGTAATTTTATAGTGGTAAACCATAAAGATGATCTTAAGTTTTGCGGTGACTTTATTCATTTGGCTTGGGCTTGAGACTACATCGGTGTGAATAAAATCGAAAAAATTTTATAAGCAATAAATTCCAGTTGAATAAGAGTAAGATAACATGGCTACGTCAAATATTTATGGGAAGAAAAGGTAAATTAAAATTTCCAAGTTATTTTGTGCTTTGAAGAAGGCGCAATCTTTTGGGCTATCTCTATCGCACTCTCGCCGAAAAGTAGTGGGTTCGCAAGTACGTTTACAATCACGTTTACATCGAAAGAGAAGAGCCAGGACAATTTTGAGCGTTGAAGAGAATGCAAGGAAGGACTTTTGCAGTTGGTGCACCCATAGAAGGAATGAAGGAAGCAAGGAAGGAAGAAAGAAAGAAAGGTAGGAAGAAAGAAAGAAAGAATGGAAGGAAGGAAAGAAGGCACAATGGGGGAAGGGAGAAACAACTTGGGCATGCTCGCGCTCTCTCGTACGCAGCTGTCGCGCGTGCGACGCTCGTGAGTCTCTTCGCCTCCTTCGCACACGAGAGAGAGAGAGAGAGAGAGAGAGAGAGAAAGAGAGAGAGAGAGAGAGAGAAAGAGAGAGAGAGAGAGAGAGAGAGAGAGATCACGTTTCAATGGTTTCAATGTCTTCAAAGGTTTTTATCGCAGTGTGTGCGTGTGCGTGGTGTAATGCGGTGTGCGGTGTGTATTGTGCGATGCAAAGGTTGCACAATGGCGGCTCGGCTTATAACCGCGCGTTACACGCACTGATGCGCCCCTGACTGTCCTGCCAACCTCTTTCCCTCGCGTCAACCATCGCAACTCCGTCCTTCCACTTCCTCTCCTTGCACCCTCTCACCCCTCATTCTCTTTCGCTCTCTCTCTCTTTCTCGCTTTCTCGCTTCGTAAAAACGCAAGACCGGCCCTACCGATCCTCTTCCAGATTCCTTTTCCCCGACGTCACTAATTCCAGGTATCCTTGCGCTCCCGTCATCTTCGTCGAGGCGGACAACGTTGCCACGCGTCGCGGAAACGAGTGGCGACTCGCCGCGGTGACGCGCCTTTTCACGAGGTGCACGAGTGTATCGCGAAATCGGTCAAAGGACTGTGAGAAGCCTCGGGTGCGCGCCCGTCCCCGGACTCTTCTCGCGTTTATAACCTGTGCACAAGCAATAACCGGGGAACAACTCGCCGCCGGCCTTGTTACGACGCAAATCAAAGCGCAGACCGAGCACGCGCTATCATGCGCAGCGCCGCGCTAATTATATTCCATCGTGAAACCCTCTTTTTGTCGTCTTGACCCCTTTTCGCTCGCACTCTTCTCCGTGGTTCGGAGGAAGCTAGAGCACGAGTACCCTGTGAGGGACGGTGGAGGGGGAGGGGGGAAAGGACGGATAGCACAACAGCACTCGAAGAAAGGCCACGACGCCGCCAAGTTTCACGCTTTCGGATGGAAGCGACGATTTCTCGGAGGAGGAGGAGGCGGAGGAGCTGGTGGTAGAACGAGAATGAGAAGGGTTTGGAGCTTGGCAGCTGGCTCGCCTCGTATCGGTGGCGAGGATCGCTGCAGCGCCGATATTATTAATCACGCTCCGCGCTCTCACACACGGCTGAGATGTCAGTCTCTCTCTCTCTCTCTCTCTCTCTCTCTCTCTCTCTCTTTGTTCGTTCTCGACTTTCATTGCGGGCGCAGATCGATACACGGCTCGTACGTGGTGGTAAGTCTGGGGTGGGGCGCGCGCTCGCATTTGCTCGGAAGGGCACAGAAAGAGAGTATGAGAGAGAGAGAGAGAGAGTAAACCTCGCTCCGATATTGTGACATGCAGGAAGGGACTGCGCCGTCAAGTTTTTGTGTGCGACCCGCGTCCCTCCGCCAGTGCCGCGCCTCTACGTCGACACTTTTCGTCGAGTAAAGCCTCTTCCCATCGATCCACAGCCGACCGGGGACACCTGGAGAAGACGTGCGAGAGACATCCAAGACATCCCCAAACTCACGAGACTCAAGGTCAACACCGAGACGAAAATTAAATTAAACGCGAGGGCGAGTCATGAAATTCGAGCTGCTTCAATTAAGTTTTGTGATAATCCTCGCTCGAGATGCGTTAGTTTTTATTGGTCAAAATGGCCGTGATTCGAGTCCGATTAACATACCTGTAGGTCGTCGTTCCCGCAATTGTCACACCGTCCCCGAGAACGAAGAAATTGTCGCGGTCGCATAGTTTTACGCGGGACTGTCGTGGCCCGCTACGGCCTCGAGGATCCTGATCGCTTATTACGAGTTTGCGGTGAAGGGGGAGTCAGCCAAGGAGGAGGAAGAGGAAGAGCCGGCAGTTGAGATGTTTTTTCGACGACTCCACTCGCAATTGTTTTTCAGCTTAATAAGCGCATCGCCTCGCTTGCTCGCGACTCTTCTCCTCCTTTTCTTCCAGACAGACCGATTTTCTCGTTCGCGCGGCGACACTCGATCCTTCCTTCCTTCCTTGAAATTCCGTAGCAACCGTGGCTAGAGAAAATCTCCCCTTGACTGCCGATGGACATTAAAAGGAGTTGTGCGCCACGAGTAGAAGGAGGGAGGGAAAAAAAATGCGCGAAAAAGAGAAAGGTAGCGAGTGCATGAGGAATCTTCCTGGAGAGAAAATGGAGTGGCTCTTGACGGGTTCATACTCAATTCCCGATGCGTAGCTGTGCAGCGCGAGTCCGGCGAAGGAGCCACCGCGTCCACCAGCGGGTTGCGGTGGCCGGCTCACGTCCTCCTCCTCCTCCTCCTCCTCCTCCTCATCCTCATCCTCATCCTCATCCTACTACTACTACTCCTCCTGCGCTCGGGTGCGCCTCGTTACGCTCTCGTGCAAGTTTGTCCTCGTCATCATCGCCAGGCACTAATCTGCCGGCGAGTAGCCGAGAGATTCTCGGCGGCAATTCTACGAGCTGACTATGTAACCGCGCATTTCGGACGACTATTTATTACCACATGCGCACTACGGTAATTGTCGTAATTGCACGACTCAAGGCGAACCAGCCTTCGAGAACAACCCAGCGAGAACTTTCCTCTCCCTCCCTCCACCGCTCCGCATCGCTGTTAATGTGCCTTTGATGACCGATCGATACCGCCACGAGGAAATGGGCTAACCGAGAGAGAGAGAGAGAGAGAGAGAAAGAGACGAAATTGGAGCAACAGTCGAACGCTATCTCCCTCGCCAATGAAATTAAACACCCTGCGAGATTTGTTATTTGCGCCCGAGATTCGAGTATTTCCGTATTTCCGTATTTCTGTCCAATCAAATAAAAGCCGCGTGACCGGAAAGTGTCAGGAAATAATGCTGATCTTGATGACGTGTGAACATCTCGCACTTTAAATACCTTAATCCGTTGTCTCGATGTACCTGCAATCACAACACTCCAGAGATGCGAGATACACAACTGATTTGCACTCCGAGAGCCTTCCTTTCCTTTATTGAGACTTCCCTGTCCATCTGTCCATCGATCGGTTATTATTTTCTCCAACGATTCGCTTTCCTTTCGATTCTCGATTTTCTTCACACTAAAATTCCCGGAGCCACGAGTTTCTCTCCGTCTCTGCAGCTTTGCTTGTGTGTATGGGCACCTTGTTGTTTCAACCTTATTTCACTCTTTTTGCATAATTTATTCTTTAGCTCTCCGCCGTAATTGGAGCGATATTCTAAATATTGCTTGGCTCTCTTTCGCTCTTATTTCCCTTTTGATCCGATGGATGCGACCCACACGAGCAACATTTTATTCTCCTGTATTATTTAATTGGACTGGACATTCTCTTCGTTTCCTAATAATCCACGTATTCGAATAAAGTCGCCTTTATTAAATATGACATACGCGGAGAAGACTGTGACATTTTACGTTATTTTCAAAAGTAACATTTCACTTTATTATCAACTTTTTTAGTAAATATAGCCTACATCTATCAAAATAATTAAACCGAGTCCTCAAGAATCAGATTGATTATTCAGTATCATTATCAAATTATTCAGTAAAAAGTAAACAGGTATGACCTTAAATTAATGGGAAAATAATTCAGTCGTGCTCGAGATGATAATGAAATATCATTCAGGAGTAAAAATTAAAAATAATACTGGAAATCCCCTATCAAATATCGAATACCAAAAATGATTATTTTAAATGGATTAAAAATCATTTTGTTTTATATTTAAAAGAAATAAAAAATAAAAGGAAAAAAAAAGAAAAAAAGTAAAAATGGTGATCAATGTAATGTACTCATATTTTAAAGAGTAACATTATAAAATTATGTGATTGAATTATTACTCAAAACAAATTACTTTGATTACTTACATTTAATTGCTATATTTATTAACTCGCATGAAACTATTCGTGGCAGCATTAGTCTATGCATACACAATTTACAGTAATATAAATCAATTTCAAAGCTTTTTAATGAAATATTTATTAAAAATTAATTTATTAGGTTCTTATTCATTGCTTAAATTGCCATCTAGATCGTAAATATTGTAATTGGTACCTACATTAAAGTGGCGCTACCATCAATGAAATTATGGAAACTATGCTGAACTCCCTCCTTTGAAATTTTTTTTTAAACGGCCAACAAATATAAAGTTCGTTTTTTCGTATAAAAAATGTAATATACTTGCAGACGTAAATAAAATATTGCGTTATTTCTCATATACGTGCTCCCGCTAAAAATTAAATAGCATTTTTTTTCGTACAATTAGCGCTCATTTGTTAAATTATAGTTGCATCGGACATGCTTTAAATATTTGAATAAAAATATCGACGCTACGATTGTAAATAAATTAGTAATGTAAATCATCGGTAAAAGAAGTAACAGAATTTATTCACATGAACAGAAGCCGACATGTCTCCATTTGCATATCCCCGTGAGTTTCACAAAGAATATTTAAAAGCTTAAAGTGATTTTAAAAAATGATTATAAGTTTGATTGGACTTGGACGTGTGCACGAAGATGCAGATGGAACGTATTTTACGCAAAAGCAGGGCGCAACGCAGATCTTACGAGAGATGAGAGTTTTGAGTGTGCAACCGCATAATAATCGCCCATAGCGAAAACAATAAAAAAATGATTAGGGTGCAATGGTTGTGAGTGTTGTGACAATTTATCAAACCAGCAACGGCAGACCATAATCACAAGTCCGATAATCTCCAAGAGGTCGGCAGCAGGGGGTGGCTGTTGAAACAATGTTTAAATGTGTAAATGTGTAAATGCTTAAATCGCTGGGGAAGTCGACGGAGAGTCTGTTTAAACGAGTCGATAAGGAGAATATCGCGCGCGACTCCCGATCCCGTTTTCCGATTACGTCCTGGCTATTTTACCGGGGTATCTTAATTGTGAAGCGAGCTCTCGTTACGTAAATACGCACAAGCCAAGTGGGAGGGAGTGCCGGCGAGCTGGACCGTTATTTTTGCGTTATTTGCATTCGCAGGTACAATCGCGTAAAATCGGAATAGGGTAGAACAGGAGCGAGATCGCCGGCACTTCTAATTGTGGATCGTAAATCTACGAAGTAACAACTGTGTGAGCTATATACGCAAATTATGAAGTAGAGGTTATTTAAAGAAGCCTCGGGCACGGCTCGAAAGTGCAGGAAGCGCGTCCGCGGATTATTCGGGCTGCGAGAGCCAAAAGTCCGAGGGTTCCGAACGTCATTACGATCGCGTCGGCGCAGGGGGAGCGAGCGGGGCACGGGACAGGGGGCAGAGACGGCAAGGGGGAGGCCAGAGGAGGGTAGAGGAGGGAAGAGGAGCAGTGGCGGCGTCGGAGTCATACGAGTGTGCGCACTCACGCGCCACTGTAAATTACGCGTCGGAGCGAGAGAGAGGGACGAGCGAAACGAATAAAACGACCGGTGCGTCATGCGCTCGCGTGTGCGTGCACACGTTTACGCGTCTGCGTTTTCTTGTACTCGGAGTCGTCATCCACTTTACTCGTTTCTCCTCCGCTCCGACTGTCTCAGTCTGGCGCATTCCACTATCCACCTCCCCCTGGCCCCCGCCCCAGCTCCTCGCTCTTTTTCAAACGCGGACCGGATTTCGTCGACTTTTTCAGCCGGTACGTACGCGACGCGCTGGCGTTGTTATTTTTGCACTTGGTCCTCGGCGTCGCCAGCTGATTCCTGCTCGGCAACGAATCTCGCGCGCAGCTTCCCTTTTCCGAGCGTTTTCCAGGTGAATTATACCCGCAGGTGATTCTAAATTTACTGGGCTTGTGTCAAATCTGTTCCACGAAATAATAATTCACTGATAAATTACTTTGCCTCCGTTCCACCGAATCCGTTGAACGCGTGCTAGTCTATGTCTATTCGTAGCTTGTCTCTATCCCTCGGTCGCTCTCCTTCTCTCAATAGCGACGACCGCCGACGATGCGCCGTTCCGTTTCGTTCCGAGTCAGTCTTTATCTCAATCTTACGAGCTCTCTCTCCCTCTCTCTTTTCTTTCCACCCCGTTTTCATTTGCTCCACACTCTCTCTCTCTCTCTCTCTCTCTCTCTCTCTCTCTTTTTCTCTCGACGAAAGAGCCAAGCCCATTGGCTAAGGTGCGTCACGCTTGAAAATGTGTATACGCTCCCCTCCCCACCTCTCTCTCTTTCACTCGTTTTCTTTCTCCAATTTCAACTCGTCTACGTGAACGCTTTATACTTGTAACTCGAACACGGACAAGGAAAGACAGATATGCTTCATTTCAGCTCTTGTTTCTAAATTTCACTTAATACTTCAATACTTAATAATAATTATGTGCATTTACCTTACTCTCTTTCAAAATTAATCAGCCTTAATGGCAAAATTTCATAATACA
Source organism: Eupristina koningsbergeri (assembly GCA_018907245.1). NCBI lineage: Eukaryota > Metazoa > Arthropoda > Insecta > Hymenoptera > Agaonidae > Eupristina > Eupristina koningsbergeri. The sequence continues at coordinate 603,964 of JACCHV010000012.1, read as the reverse complement.
ACAAAACATATTGACGTGATAAAAACTTGGTTTTAAAATCACAAAATTTTTAATAACACAAATTATACCTTTTCTGTTTACGAAAAGATTTATTAATATTTAACATTATATTAAATAAATATTTTTCATTTTCTATTACATCTTCTATAACCATGTAACATTTAAAATAATATTTGCGAAAACATTTTGTTCGTCAATATTCTTCTGAACGCGACTCAAAAATTGATGTATTGAAATTATGAACGTGCTCTCGTAGTTAATTATGTAAAACTTCATGAACTCCATGTTTCAATATAAAAAAAAAGTGCATCAAACTACGCAAATCATGGTAATGATATTTTTTCAGAAATATTTTTATCATTTAATTTTGAAAATCTCATGTGGTAAATTTTTTCTACCACAATTAAATCAAATAATTAAAGTTCATAAAATCTTTGGTTTGCCGATTTAGAAAAACTATAAAGAATGATTGACGAATATATAGGAAAATTTAAATATACACATAATAAAATTAGTTGTACATTTACCTATCATTTAAAGTACCGAAAAGTGTGACCAAACGAAAAGATCAACGATTAACGAATAATAAATTTGTTATTTCCTTTATCATGTGCTATTAGTAAATACATAAATCATAATTTTATTATTGATTCTATGAAAAGAAAAAAACTTTTCTACAAAATACTTAAAAATTCATTCATAAATTCCAAGATTTTTTCAATTCGACTTTTGTGACTTCATTACTTTACTTAACTGTATTTTCATAAAAGCACTGGCCATTAAAATTTTGAAGACAACACGCAAAGTTATTTATAGTTAAGTTCAAAAATATTTAAAACAAATTGTCACTAATTTAGCTTCTCATAAAGCCAACACTTGAGCGATAGTAATCAAACAAACTACACTCAGGCATCAAATAAGATACTAAAACTTGTAAATTACACAAGTATTTTTTTAAATATTTTATCAAAAAATTAAAAAAAAAACAATTATATCAATAATTTGAGAATTTTTTAATTTCAGGAAAATTACGATTAAATATTTTATGAATTGATTGGTTCAATCTACTAATCCGATTTTTAAGAAAGAAACCTATAAACCTTAAAATGAAAAAAAATAAATTTTGATAAATATTACTAATACGATAAAAATTTTCTATCCATGTTACAAATACTCCATAAAAAGTGTTTTTCCGCAATTAAGAATTTGCAACTATAGATGATTATAGTGTTCATAATAGCAAATTACCATTAAAATGTTCACGTTTTATGCTGAGAAGTTTCCGTAACACTAGTATTTATAAAAGAGTAAAAATTCTATTATAATAATAAATGAATCATAACAATTAATTAGAAAAAATGTGATCTCTTAAAAAGTTTGAAAGCAATCAAAATTGGAGCTAAAACTAATTGAAATATACTGATCTTTGTTGTGCAAATACTGATTTTAAAATAATAGAAAAAATATATTTAACATCTGATAAACAGATGCGCGGAAATAATCAATAAATTATTTATGTAGATCACGCACTTCATACTAATATAAATATTGGCACACGCAATCACGCACGAAATGAAAATACCGTTTTTTATTTCAATTGAGTAAAAATACTTTTAATAAGATTTTTCTTGAAAATATGTTTGTATAAAAGAATGGCTAAATGTTAAAGGCAAAAAAGGAAATTTTAATTATTTATAATACTTAAAGTGCGTGATTTTATATACTTTTAAATTAATTTGCTACTCTGTCAGATACAACAACAAAGTAGATGAATAGAAATGAGAGAGGGAGAGAGAGGCAGAGAGAGAGAGAGAGAGAGAGAGAGAGAGAGAGAGAGAAACCGAGAGAGCAGAAAGAGGGAAAGAAAAAAAGAGACAAGAGTCTGCGTCTATCCGTGTCATCACTCGCTTTGTCACTCTTAGTTTCCCGGTAGATTGTATAATCAATGGACCCAAGCAAACAGATGATTTATAAACAATGCTAGAATACACTTTGTATAATATGTGTAAATGTAGGGAAGAGAAAGGGTGGAGACAAAAGGGAAGAATAAGAGAAAATGAAAGGAGGAAGAATTTCGGAAACGAATGACATTACATTTTTGCATTAGATTAATGAAAGACGTTTAGAGCTTGTATATTCAAGTAATTAATGTTTTAATTAACAATCTCAATTAAAATATAATAATACGATTTAAATGTCTATTTTATTCAAACGCTAAAAAGAAATGATTAAGCGTGATAGTGCAATAAAAGCGATTTACTTTCATGAGGTGCATTGAACAACTCTATCTTACATATAAAACATAAATAAATAATTTTGTCCGGATAAATAAAAGTAATTTTCATTTAGGTTTATGTAGCGGGCGTGCCGAGAAGAAGGTCACAATCGACTCATGTTTTAAGCTTAATAAATTGAATTCAGCGAGTGAATTAATTTATCGTTAAATAACACCCTCGCCTCGACCCTTATTATTCGTAGGGCTACAAATGAATAGTGACAGTACTCACGGGTATCCGGCTAGTGGACGTGTGTGCCAGCGACTCCACGTGCATTACATCATCAAAGAGTACTCACCTGAAAAACAAAGTAAAAACCTAGAGCCATAGCCGGACACAAAGCTCCGGTACGCGTACGCGAATGGGGAAAATGAAAAATGAAAAATGAATAAGGGAAAAGGAAAAAGAATAAACGAAAAATGAACGCTGACCCAAGGTTAGAGAGACCAAGTTCGTGCAAATGCACTGGAGGCTGGCTGGAGACCGACAAGTGTTTGCGCCTCGAGGAGAGTCGTTCCGAAGCGATACCATACATTAGAGGGGAGGGGGTGCAATGCGGCGCAGGTGCGAAGGACCTCCTTGTCGCGGAAAAATCTTTAAAATCGGATTTGCGGGCCAGGGCCTCGAGGATCGGCGAAAACGAGTTCGGGAAACGGAATCGTGCATTCTGATGAACGTCGAGTGCGCTTTCCAACTTAATTGCAGCGACAGCGCACGTACCTCGTTACTTTCGAAATGCAAACGCGCTCCGGGGTGGGCGGGGGTGGGGGATTTGCCACCGCCGAAACCATTCGTTTTCGGCCACGTCAGGCTCTATTTGCACCTGCCGGGATCGCCTTACCACAACTCGTTAAGGGCATTACGTCCACTCGCGTTGTGTATGTGGGGGAGGAAGATCGATCGCGCGAGCGGACGAGTCGGTGCTCTTCCTCTCCAGGATCTTCATTCATCCTCCGGGTGGACAACCACCGGGAAATAGTGGTTACTGTCGTCGTTTGCACGCCATGTCGGGCTGATCGAGAGCTCTGTTTCCCTTTTTTTTCTCGATTAAGAGCCGGACCGTTTAAGCGCTCGAACAAAGCAATTTCAAATCTTCGAAAATTCATCAGTGCATTGTTGGAAATTGTGCACGTAACCATAAGTGGATAATGAGTCAAACACGAAATCATGTTGTAAAAGCTAATGAAAAAAGAAAGTACATTCGGTTATGAGTCTTTTTTCGTGGCTCACCGTTCTGTTGTTGCTTTTCCCTGTTATTTCTCAGCTCGTGTTGTCATTACTCTTGTGTACATTGCGATTGCGAAAATTACTTTAGTTTCTAGCACAAAAGCTTGCATGAAAATAAATGTGAGCACAAAATTGATATAAACGGCGATTGATGCTGGCAAGTGTTTTAAAAGGATTCTTATGTTTAGCCCGCGAATTCATGCATTTTAATTTTGTATGAGCGACATCGATAATTATCGTATAAAAATAGGATTCTTTATTGCGCTACTCTTGTATCGATTCGAACGAAGACGATTCAACCGAAACTCTATCCTTCCCTATAATACAACGCATTTAAATTCGTAATTTGGCTTCATTTTTTTTATTTTTAGTGAAAGCAAGCTTTTCAAATAAAAACAAATTAAAAGGTACATTATTTTCACGGGCATTTTATCAAAAGTCAAAATTCAACATCCAAGAGAATTAATGCGAAACAACTGCATACCAAAGCTTGAGATTCTTGATCCAAAAAATCAAAAAAAAATCATCTCTTTTTACGATTCATCTGCATTTTGGTCGATAGTATTTTAAAAAATAAACCGATCGACATTAGTTATTTTCAAATTCAACTCCAGTATTCGAAAAAACGTTATTTACTTTCATTTTTTATAATAGAGAATACACTTACAAGCCGTCGTAAAGATAACGATAAAAATTACAAATCTTTCGAGTTTGATCAAATGACAATTGGCAAATATTTCATGTACTCGCCATTTATAAAAGTAATAAAATTCTCAACACACGGTTAAAACATTTCGCTGAAATGACGAAAAATCTGTTTGCATCAGCGGATTCCAAACGAGTGGTTATCTTTGTTCGTTTAGCTTCGAAACGACACTTGTGCCAAGATTTTTGACTGAAACAATCAATAATTAATATCGCTGATGCAGTAAATAGAGTCTTTATGCTTTGTTATCTCAGTCGTAAATATTTCTTTTCCCCCCGTACTGACAAACAAAAAATTGAAAAAGACAGCGAAGGTTACATTATTTAAATTACAAGATGTAGCACTTGCCTTGGAAGTTTTGATATCTGATTTCATAGAATAAATTAATTTTGCGAAAAGGCAAGGGGGAGTCAATCACGGTCAAGGCAGAGGCTCTTAACTACATGAATTGTATTTTACAATACAAACACAACTATACAGATTGTATATTTTTTTACCATCTTTCTTTTCCATTTTAAAGCGATTTAGATTTAAGACGTGGCAAGTAATACGAATACTTGTCATTTATAGCGGCTTTATCGCGACAGTCGTGCTAAAACTTTAATGATGTAGAGATTTATGCAATTTATTATAGGCAGAAAACTGTTAAAGTAAAACAAAATTTAGTTAAAAGTTGTTTGCTTTCAATTTATTGACACGTACTACGTCACTCTTATCTATATGGCTCTTTGACGGCAAAAATGTAATGAAGGAAAACTGACAAAAAATGTTTTTCTTTTTACTTTCCATGACATTCTCGCGAAAAATATTTGTTTTCAAAGAATCACTTATCAAGAATCACTTTGGATTTGCCAATAAAGAAAATCATATTTTAGATTGTAAAAAGTAGGTGAAATCGAAGGTAGAGATTTTTTAAATATATTCTGCACATGTTGGAATATCAATTTAGAAGATGACTAAGTTTTCCTTGCCAACTGACGAGTCTGATGTCGAGATAATATTCTAATAAAGCATAGACATTTCTATCCAATTGATCACTGAGAAACTTTTCTCGAATAGAAATATTTGTCCATTAAAAAGACTTGCAAAACCCCATAAAATGTTCAAAGCAGTTATCGACGATTTTTCAGTGTGGCTAAGGGGAAAAGCAGAAAATAAAACGGAAATGATTAGTTGACGTTACTTTACGTTACTTAGTCTCAAAGTCTACGAGTAAAGCAGTAGCCAATTTATATAAAACTCGAATGCAAGCTCATCGGAGAAGGGGAATTAATGGGCTGCGGTAACCTGGAAACAACGCTGTGAAATCCGCAGATCTTATAGCGTCCTAAATGCCTGTCTTCCCTTTGAGCAAGCGGATGGGAAGAGCGGACTCAAGAAGCATAACTGCAGGGTGCCATGCTCTCGATAATCGGCATCGAAGAGTTTGAAAACGAAGCTTGAATTCTCTCCCCCTCGTGCAATCGGGTTGAGAAGCAGAGCGGGAGGTAAGTTTAACGAAAAGACGAGAGTGCAAACTGGTGTGGTGCGGCTCGAAGACGAGGGACGAAGCGAGTGCAGGCGCATTAATCAACAAGAGCACAAAGTCAAGAGAGGAAGAACGAGGAGGAAGATTTGAAAGGGGGAAGGAAGGAGGATGGAGCGAGTGGGTTACGGATACGGAGACGGAGACGGAGACGGAGACAGAGACGGAGTCGGAGTCGAAGGCATGCAAGCTTGCCCTGACGTCGGTATTCTTATAAATTCAAGACCTCCGGAGCAGCTGAATATACGCAGGCCTATACGAGTTTGTGGAGCAGGGTGCGAGGGGGAGAGGGGGGGGAGGGGCGGTAAGCGTAGCAGCGAGCAGCATCGGCCCGAATACCGGGGAAAGGACGAGACGAGCGAGAGCTCCTCCGAGCCCGGACGACGGCGTCTCCTGCCTCCTTTTCGTCTCGAAGGGATGGGGCCTCAGCGCCGAGAGAAAAATCTGCGGCACGCGGTTGCTTCGGCCCTAACGAGTCCCTCGGTCCGAGTGGCGGATGCGGACGGGCTACGAAAAACCGGCTGTGCGCGGGCGCAGCTTCCGGTGCCCAGAGGGAGGATTTGCCCTCCTCCGGGACCACGCAAAACACTCACGTGTAAGACCGAGCGAGTTTTGGCGCAAGCTGGAAAGCGAGCCTCCTCACCGCCTCTTCCTGTCCTCGGTCGCCCGGCAACGCGGCCTCCGGGGATGGGGCACCTTGATCCTTCTGCCGGACACACGGCCCTCGGGCACACACACTCGCACTTTCGGGCTCGCGGAAGTGCCCGCACAAAGAGGAGGGCCCGTGCTTACACGCGCCTCCTCTCTCTTCTTCTGCGGCCGCTGTCTTGCGCTCGATATCGGCGATGTTGCACTGACGTCACGGTCTCGGACGGACGAACGAACCAGAAAACACGACGACTAACAACGCGGCGTCCTTTCTCTCTTGGTCTTCCCGAGGAGCCGCAAAAGGCGCCGCCGCCACCACCGCCGCCACCTCGTGTGCGTGCGTGAGTACGTGCGTGCGTGGCTGTGTGTCGACAGCGAACAGACACAACGAAGAGAGACAGAGAGAGAGAGAGAGAAAGAGAAAGAGAGAGAGAGAGACACGGCACTCGATCCTCACTCGAGCACGTCTCGCCGAAGACTGAAGCGGCGGTGATGGTGGTGGTGCCCCCGAGGCTCGAGCCAGCGCTAACGAGCGGAGCGCCGCCACCGTCGCGACGCGCTCCAACTGCCGTCGTGCTCCAGCTGGAGGGTCCCAACTGACGCGGCGGGCCCTCCCCATTGCCGTCACGTGTCCGCGCACGTGACCGAGATGAGGAGCCTCCTCCTCGTGGTCCTTCGAAGATTTCGGGGCTCTGTGCCTTTCCGCAACTCCGCAATTGCAATAAACAGCAACAATCCAATTTTTTTTATGCCGACCAAGTGCACAACGGAGAGAGACCGAGGCTCGATTGTCTGTGTGCGACACATCGGGGGATTCGGGCGGCCGATGCGTGGCTCACGCTCCTTCCTCCGCTTCTCTCCTCCTCCCCCCCCCCCAATCCCTCGCGCACCGTCCGGTCACCGGCACACTCCGTCCTTTCCCCGCCGCCCGGCCGCTCAAGCCCGGTCCCGCGCCTATCTTTTTATAATGACCGCTTTTTTCTTCGTGCTCGCTCGCTCTCTCCGGCTCTTTCGGTTTTAATTTCTTCAGAATCGCTGGCCGACCTGCACCGACTCTTGACCAAGGTATGCGCGCTCCGCTTGACCAATCCATCCTTCCTTCTCTCACTTCTGTCTTGCATTCCGCTCGTCTCTTTACACGCCGATTATTTTTTCCTGCAGCCTGACGTGACATTGGTTTTTGCTCGACCACAGGCCTTCCGATCATCCGAACCTCTCCTCAGCGCCTCCCACCCCACCCCCTCCTCACAAAGCTACTTGGATCAATCCAAAGGGGTGGCGGTGGGTTCCGCCGTCCTATTAACTTACCGGCACGTACGGCTAAACTACGACCGCCAGGCAGGCAGGCAGACAGAGAGAGAGAGAGAGAGGAGGGTGGGGTGGGGGTGGCGGGCGAGTGCAACCCAGTTGCGCGTCGATTATTATTGTTTTCCGCGGCTCGGATCCTCTTTGTTCCGTAGATTAAAGAAACGGTGTGCTGATGCTGCGCAGGAACGACAGCGCGCAGCGGCGGCTACAGATCCCCGGGCTTTCTTTATCGCTTCCTCTGCCTCTGCCTTGCATTCGCCTCCTACTCGCAATTCCAGTCATCGCGCTCTCGTCTCTCACTCACTCACTCCCCGGAGTTGCCGCCGCGTATGTTAACTACAACTACTGCGGCTGAACCGTCAGAGAGAAAAACGCAGTCGGGACTCGGATATGCAATAAGGCGAATCGATCGCGGATGAGGATTTTTCAGATTTTACTGCTTCCCCCCTCGAGGAAATCGGTCGGTCGCGGTGCCGTTTGGCTTCCTTTGGAGGCTGGATTACCGATCGAGCGGGTATCGAGGAAAGTTACCGTGGCCGAGGGGCCTACGGAAGAAGAGTTTCGTCGCTTTTGCCAAATCGATGACACAATTCGTCGATGGATACGTACCCAAGAATAGTACAGTCGCGAGTGTTCCTAGGGGAAGCGAGCTCGAGGGGATCGTGTTAAATCGATCGCGCCCCATTCAAGGGCTCTGGCCCCTCACCCCCGCCTGCACGCACGCACAGACGCTCGCGTTCCAGTCCCCATGGATGGTCAACGCGCACCACTGCCTGCTTCCTCGACACCCACGTGTCATCCGTGGACACATGAGATGCATTTTTCCCCCTCGGCTTATCGGGCGCAGAGTTCCAACGATAAAGCGGGATCCGGATGAGCGTCTCGAGTTAAAACTCTCTCCGAGTATTTGCCCGAGCCGTTCGACATTAGTAACCACGTGTGTACCATACCAACATTGGCTTTTATACACGTACTTTTCCGTATTTGTAACATACGTCGTCGCACTTTAAACTCTATTTTTACGGCTCTTATCTCCTTGCGCTTGAACTCGTTTTATCAATACACTAAAATGTCAAAGTAAGAACTTGCACGCGCGAGGTGCGTATTTCTTTTCTCCTCCGGCTGTAAGCCTTTGCAAGAGAGAGGAGAGGGGGGAAGGGAGCAAATTAATGCAAACGTTCGCTCTCTACCCTCTTTCTCTGTCGTCTTGAAAGTCCACTTGTAAGTACTACTTCCGTGGAATGGCTAAACAAACTTTATTCTAAATTTTCTCGAGATGAGTAAGTGATTGAAATTAGCCATGGAATAACTCCCTAATTTAACGTCGTTTCCTCTCTTGTGTTGTATCTAATATTTCCACTACATTGTCGAGAATAAAAATAATTGAATGTCAGCCAAATAAATATGTTCGTCGAGTCTACATCTTGGCTTGCATTACAAACGCTGCTGTTGCTCATTTAGTTAAGCTTCGTGTTTAATGATTCGTATTTTCTTCGCACGACTGACAGATCTACTGCGCATTCTTCTCATTTTCTTCATCACGCGAGAGAAAAGTACAAACACTTGGGATTTTTTTCCTCACCTCGCGCTCGTGTACATCTGCGTATCGAAGCATATCGAATTCAGAATAACACTTGCTTAAGACAAAAAAGGCGCTCTTTTTAAAAGCGTTTCTCAATAAATGAGACACCAAAGTCATTAGTAGTTGATATACATCGGTATCGAATGGAGGTTAGGCGATTTGGACGCATAGCTCAACGTCTTTATGTTTTACAACTATGTAGCGCAGTACTATGTTATTCTTTTTGTTCAATGTCCTTCGAGTACGATGCGGTGGGAAGTTGCTCGAAAAGAAATTTGCAATTACGCGATTTATTTTTAGTCCTTGCTCGGGAGAGGCAAAAAGTTAAAAGGGAATAGTGTCAATATCAACGGCTCCCCAGCCTCTCGACATCCAGTGACATCGGTGTGATGTCATTTTCTTCGCCCACACCCGCTCCTCTCGTTGTCTCTCTCTCTCTCTCTCCCTCTCTCTTACTCCTACTCTTGCTCTCTAGTTTGAGCTAGAATTTGTAGATATAGGTGCGCATGCGCTCGCGTGAATGTCCGATTTCCTTTTCGACTGACACTAATTCATGCCGTGTATACTATTTGTCTTTTTCAACAATTCTATAACAGTCACAAATGCGTAAAAAGCTTTCCGTACGGAAAATAAATCTTTGGCAATTTAATCGGTAAACGTAATCTCAATCGCCTCCTCATTACCGACGCAATTGCAGCGCACTTAATTTGAAAAAGCGACCTCTTCCTCTCGCCCCTCGACGAAGAATCTCGTCCTGGAGACCCGAATCCTTCTCCCCGACAACTACTGACGTCGGCGTACGCGTTGTCCGCACGCATACACGAAGGACTCGGGGCCACACAGACGATCGGACAAAAGATAATCGCAGAGCCAGTGTCGTGTCGTTCGGTTGCGAGTGTCGGCAGGGGGAGGGGGGAACAGCCAGTCGAGAGTCCGTCCGTCGCTCTTTCCACGGGCCCCTCGGCTCCTCTAATGCGCATCTCGCGCGTACGTACCTGCCCGCCGGCGCACCGAAAATGTAATTGCTGAGGATCCGGTGCTCGTTCATGACGCCCTTTCTGACGAATATGCGGATGCACTTTTCGCAAGGCGGCAACATCGTTCTTTGTAGCCCCAATTTGGGTTTTGCGACATTTGACTCCGTTTTACGCGGCAAGGGGAATGAGGGGAAGCAGGGCAGGGCAGGCTAAGGCAGACTTTACAACGTGAACTCAACCATCTATTTTGTATTTCCACTCTAATCTCGTATCTGCTGCCATCGTGATTCAAGTTCCCCTCGCAGGCCGACTTGGACTGGCAGACATTGACTTTTACCTGCTCGAGTCGTCTCATCTTCACTAACTTTGTGAATGTGTGCAAGAAAACGAGCTCATAATCAAGCCAGACCTTTTTCCGATCTTTCGAGATGCAGCAGAGTACAACTCTCATGATGCTCGTTCTCATAATTACCTTTAAATTAAAACGATAGCATTGTATTCAGTAGTCAATAAGTAATCATTATTCGATATTAATCTCAGATCCGCAATGAGAATACATAGGAAAACGCATATTATTAAAAGTCGTATTTTAACAACCTTTCTTCATAAAATTGAACTAATCACGAGTTGTTTGCACAAATGATTAACTAAGAGTCAGCAAAGCTATACAAGAGCATTGGGTTGGAATTTACAAATGTTGTCATCTTATGAATATGGTATAACCTTGTTTTTAAAACACAATTGATCGAGTGATTCACATATTCTCTCTCTCTCTCTCTCTCTCTCTCTCTCTCTCTCTCTCTCTCTCTCGTGTAGCTCTATCTCACTTCAGAAAAAGCAATTTATTAAGCTTTGAGCTGAAGGGAATACTTTCGTTTGCGCAATACTAATTATTAACAAAGGATATTTGACTGGGAAAATGTGTATCAGGTGGGTAGCGTTAAAATGTCCATTACAAGCTTGTCATACATGTATATATATTTATCAGAGCTAACGGGTACATCAATTATTATGAAAATAAGCATTTTTGTACGAGCAATAGTGGACTAAGCTCCTAGAGGGCACGAATCGTTAATTCTGATTAGCGGCAAGCAGCTCGGGGTTAAGACGAGATTCACTACCATATCTAAACTTGCAAAATATCGGAAATCCGTTGACACCAGGTCGCAAAGAACCGCTTGCGGACGGGAGAATCAATGGGAAGCAAACAAAAAGAAGCGGGAGCGACTCGTTATATCCGTATCCTAGTGCGCGTTCAAACCGAGATCAATAAAGCACTCCTTTATAGAGTTGGCTATATAAACGTGTAACGATTCAGTGGGCGACTGCTGACCATCCTATGCCGCCCCTCCCTCCTCCCAACCCTTTCTCACCCTCATTTGTTTATTCCTCCAGTGCCGCCTCCCTAGATTATTCATCCGATTTCGTATAAATAACGCTCCACCTTCGAAGTATTTGTGCCATATAGGCACGTTAATAGAACGATAAAAATTCGCCTCGGCCACCGCCACATTAAAACTGGCTGTCATCCGGCTGTCCTATCGATTATTAAAACCTCCAATTCGAGCAAAACATCGTACGAAAAATACCACAGCCCCAGCTAAAATGAAATACAAGTGTTCACTTTACAGTTGCGAGTACTCGGTCAATCGTCCACGCATAAATCACTTTTACAGGATAAAACAATACCCGATGAATAATTTTTTACAAAGCTTTAATTACACAAAGTGACTCTATCGAGTGATCTTTAATAAAAGCGAGAGTCCATCAAGTGCGTTACTCGGAAAGGAAATCAGTTTGCCGCGTTATCGATTCAAATTCTAGAGGTGAAAAGGTGCGAGCGGGAGCGGAAGCCAAGACGATGCTCTTGCACCGTGATTGACGCAAGATCAAATTTCGCGTCGGGCACGTCCGACTTGAAGATCGAGATCGAGGATTAAGGAACCGGGAGATGGATAAATTTCGTACATCCTTGCCCGTGAACGTTAGTCCCCCCCTCTCTCGCACGCTCTTTTGATCGTTGAAGCCCGAGGTAAAGCAGACGGTAAGTATGGGCCATAAATAACCGAATGACCTACCGCGAGTAAGAGGCCGTGCGTCGTGCGAGCGAATACTCCCAACTGCAAGAATATTTTAAACTTTACGGGAGGTAGCCGAGAAACTCGACTCAAATTGAAAACTTCCTTGTTTCCGCGGCCGATAGAGGAGAGCCAATGTTCTTTGGGGATATCGATGAAATGAGTCTTAATAAGTCTTTCCTCGATGTGCCAACTCCTCCTCCACCCCCCCGCCCCCTGTGCTCCTCTCTCCTTTTCCCGCGGTGCGGTTCTGAAATTTTCTGGAATCATTGAGCGATGTATAAGCGTATATAAATTGGAATTGGAGTAGTCGCAGCGTGTGGTTGCTAGTAACGAGCCAGCGCTTCTCAACTTGGTACACCCGGCCAAAAACCATTACTTTTCTCCATCTCTCTGTCTCTGTCTGTCTCTCTCTCTCTCTCTCTCTCTCTCTCTCTCTCTCTCTCTCTCTCTCTCTTTCTCTATTTCTCCCCCCATCGCCCCAATCCCCGTCCTTACTATCCCCTTCCTTGCGCTCTGCTACCTATTCTTCCAATCTTTTTGATCATAACCCACTAAATTCTATCACTCCCTTCTGACGGAGCCGTCCTCTTCTCTGCGCCTGTAAATTTTACTTTTTTTCTTTCGCTGGTTAAACAAATTAGAGACTGCCGCGAGGAAAAATGCTCGTTAATCGGAAAAGTGCGGTGAAAATAAAAATTCATGCGTTCCCAACGTATCCGCGAAGCGCCAATGACTCGCGCTAAAACCAGTTTGGATGATTCGGTGGAATAAAACACAGTAAAAGGAAGGCTCTTTTAAACATGTAGAGGGGGAACGAAGAGGGGAAAGACAGGAAGATCATTTGCGTATGTGAAAGATGATCGCGTGTAGTTATGAAGCTGCTCTCTCGGATTTTGCCATTGCGTTTGTTCCCGTGCACTGGATTCTCATTATGGTCGAGGCGATCAAGACGAATTGGCAATTATTCTTCAACTTTTTTAGACGCGCCTATTGTCTTTTCTGATGGGAGACGCGAGTGCAGATTGATATTTAATGAAATAATAACTAATTCGCTCATCTGTTTTGCCAACCATTCGCGCTAGGCACAATCCATTGTGTGTGCGATGGATGAGATGGTAATTTTGAAATGGTGACTGCAGGTGAGGAGGCATTTCTATCCGTCCGTCTGCATATGGATGTCCTAGAAAACAAAGGGAAAAAACACGGGCTCGGGGAGAGTGAGAAAAACAACCGAAAGCCGTGTGTACGTGTGTGAAAGAGTGACGGAGTTGGACGTAGAAGTAGTGGAATGGGATGGAGAGAGAAAAAGCGAGAGAGAGAGAGAGAGAGAGAGAGAGTGTGAGAGAGAGAGAGAGACCGAGGAGAGGAGGGAAGGAGTTCGCTCGATAAACGACACTTGGATTTCCCCTTGCGCCTCGTTGGCCGTTGCCAGCACGCAACTCTCTCTTTCTCTCTCTCTCTCTCTCTCTTCTCTCTTTCTACTTTACACCAACCAAACGTATATCCAAATATATAAAATCCGAGATTCTTTTTTGAATCAGAAAATCAGTATGTAATTCTCCAGTTCCATCGCCGAAACGAAACACACGACGAATCCACTGACAGTCAATAGCATCGCAATCGTAAAATTTTTCCACTTTCCTCCTGCTGCTTACCTATGAAATTTAAAAGGTAAATTTATGCGAACTTTGGCCATAGAAAATTCATTTCAGTTCTATACTTTCTTACAACAACCAAGTCGTCGCCGAAACAAAGGCAACTGGCATCGACCGCAAAGAAGCTGAAAAAACGCATTTCACCAAAGCAGGAGGTATTACCGTGAGACGTAGATGGAAAATTCATAAATGTGATACCGTGTGGAAAAGAGGGGGAGGGGAGGGAGAGAGGGAGAGAGAGAGACGAGGATAATAATTAGCCGTTCTCACCAATCGTACAGTACAGCGGTTGAAACACAGCTTTACGTCCCTCGTTCCGGCCATTTTTATCTGCGAAATGCGGAACCATGCGCGGGCTCGTCGTTCGTCGGTTTATTGATTCGACACTCTTTGCTTTACCCGTTCCTTGCCACACAGTTATTTTTACGAATACTTTTACTGTTCAAACGAAAAATCTCTCTTGTAAAAGCATACGGCGAGTCCGATCGAGTTTGCCTCTACGAGCTCCCCGACACTAATCAATTCATATTAATTCAACCGCTCTCCGCCAACCCGCGCTCATTAGTTTTACATCAACAAATTTAATCGCCGGTAGGATGGAATACGGTGTGCCGTACCGTACCACTCGAGTGCTTTTCCCACACGTTGTGAAACGTGCACCGTTCGACACGTGAACAGGTATTGATCACCGGTACGGCCGAAAGCAAAGCAACGAGACGAGCAAACGTCTGACGACAATAAAAGTAAAGCAATCTAAAAGTACGTTTGCTCGGTCGTTCGCCGCGCGAGATTAGATTAGACGTGCAGATGTATTGCGATTTCGTCATTGCGAGTCATCATTAGCGTCGCAATTTAAGGTATAACTCGCTCTGAATCATCTCGAGACTCCATGAATCACCAGCCTCGATGCGTTTCCCACTCCACTACGAGCATTGCATTATTCTTTTGCATTTCCAACTGCGTACCGATGCGAATTTTGTGACTTGCTAATTTGTTAACAGAATCCAGTTAGCTCCCTATTTTCCGCATTTGAGTTCCAGATCAGCGTGCGCGCGCACTATATCGCGCACTATAACTCAACAGGGACGAGCGAATCATTCTCTTATGATTGCTTACCCTTTCTATTCGAGCTGTGCATTCTTCGCGCTACCTTGCTAGACTGCTTTTTATTCAATTTCCTCACGTCGATTGGAAATTTTTGGTAAACCGAGCAAGTGTCGAAATTATGTGAGGTAAATAGAAGTATACGAGGAGGGAATGAGGGCGAGGAAAGGGCAGGGGAAAACAGAAACGCACGAAGGGGAACGGGAGATTGAAAATTAAATAAATTCGAGTAGGCAGTCAAACACTTACGACTACGTAAGATGGAGCATTTTTTTCATTTTGAACAAAATTTTATGACTCGAGTCCTCCCCGATCCTATCGATCGAGTTCCAAGCTATATTTTCCTTTTTGATTGGAGTGCCTCGGTTACTGGTCTATCGTACATAATGAAAGGGATGATTTAGCAAGACGTTAATTCATAGAGAACACGTGTCCTTTGCTTCCAATCAGACGAAAAAAGCTTTGACAATAGCATCGGTAACTCTCCAAGAACGCCATCTGTTTATATTTATCTTGTCGGCGTGATAAGAGGATCTCAAAACTTTGTTGTATGCAACATTGCTGTTGATCGCCACAAATTAATTATATCATTAACAATTATAAATAAGGTACACCAAATTTATCGATTGCTCGAGAGATTGAGCATTGGCAATTAATTGACGTGCATGTATGTTGTTTACGTTCCAGCAATGTTTTTGTCAAAAACAACTTGATACAGTCTCTCTCTCACTCTCTCTCCTACTCTCTTTATCTCAATCTCTTGCTCACCCGCACTCATTTTGAATGCTGGGACTTCTCTTGTAATGACTCCGGTGATGGAACAGGAGATGAATTTCTAGGCGGAGAACATAGATTGCGTCTACAAGTTGGATTTAGCCATGTGTCCCACGTTACAAAACACTCATTCCCTCGCCCTTAAATCCTCAAACTCTCTCTCTCTCTCTCTCTCTATCGCTTTTCTTTTCTTTAAATTTATTGCTCGACATGTTTAACGTATTGGATTTTATGTTTTTTCATTAACTCGGGACAACTCCTGATTTAAAATATATGTATATATGATACATATATCTTTATGACCTTAAAAAGAAACTTGTTTGCAAATAAAAATTCAAGAGGTGTCGTTAACACGTTTTATTTACCAAGAAACACCTGTGCGAACTGGAAAATTTAAGATAGAAATTTAAAATGAAGCCCAAGAGGCATTAGTGTGTCAAGCATCGGTTCCTCGACGTATAATTACAAAAAAATTATGAGGCCAAGTACATTTTGGTTGAGAAAAAGCACTAGAGCATAATTTGTCAGCTTATTATAATGCAATTTGGTAAGGAAGGCAAACGAAAGATTTTTCGCATAGCTCAATTTCATTCTTTTAATCCCAAAACCAATAATTTTCAGGCATCCCTTCGTCTCGCGCAGCTGCGGGAACAGCAGCAGCAGCAAGTAAAGAGAATGCGGCTATCGAAGTCGAAGTCGAAGTCGAGAGAGAGAGAGAGAGAGAGAGAGAGAAATGGAACGAAAGAAAGAAATAAAGAACGAACGACCGAAGGCGGAATGGTAGAATGAAGCGTCGGTGCGCTTACGGCGTATATTTATATATATTGCACGCGCGCGCTTAAGAGTGAGAGAGAAAGAGAAAGACAGCGAGTGAACAAGTTTGCAGGAGACGAGGAGAAGCGAGACGAGTGCAAAAGAAGGATGGAGCATAACTGGGCTTTGCTCGCTGGCTACGCGGCTGCACGAAACATAAAATTCGCGTCGATTCTGCGAGAAGAACGACAACGCCGACGACAACGACGACGATGACAACGACGACGACGACAACAGCGACGACAAAGACGACGACAACGACTACGACAACGACGACGACAATGACTACGACAACGACGACGACAAGGCCTCTCGGGGAAACGAAGAGGACCCAAAAACTCTGCGGATGCTACGGATACGATCCACGGCGGACGGCGTCACGAGGTGACAGAGTTTTCACGTAGACCCGCAGACACGCAGACGCACCTCTTGACCTCTTTGCGCACCTACTTGGCCGCTAATTGCACACCCGAAGAAGCGACGAGTTATTGCACGTCCACGAACATGTTTTGATAAACCTAGTCGACGACGACGACGACGACGACGACGACGACGACGACGACTACAACGACAAGCAAAATGACGCTTCTCCAATTTTTGGCTCGACAACTCGCCGCGGCAGAATCCTCTCTTCTTATATTTGTCAGCTCTTATCGCGATCCCCTGCTGCACGTACGCGGAAGCCGCTCTCGAGTCCTCGTGGATAATCGTGAATAATGGTGTCGCTTCCGGCATGAGAAGCAACAGCGTGCATAGACGTGAAATGTCCGAAAATGAGTTTTGCGTCCTTCGAAGAACCTTCCCTTGAAATACACATTGTGTAGGCGGCTGGAACCCGCCGAAATCGCCAGGTAACAAAGTCAGTTGCTCGCCAACGAACGACCGCCGCAGCCTCCGACTCTTTTTCACTCTCGCATGTTGCGTGCGGATCTTCTTCCCAGCAGAAAGAGATACCATACCCTCGCTCCCTCCCCCTCCTCCTCCTCCTACTCAGTCGCCGCCGCCACCGCCACCGCCACCGCTCTCGACGCTTTTTATCCCCGCGCGCATTGCGTTACTGGAAGATTACGGCCTTTCTTTATTTTAGCCGAGGAGCTCTTTCTTGGAATGAGTCGATGAATCGATGGATCGATGGATCGATGGATCGATCCATCGATCGATCGCTCTTCCGAGCATTAAAACTTCCCCGATGTTTTGTTTATGAGGGGATCGGATTTTTCTCAAAATGGAATTCTGAACAAGAAAAATTGCGTCTCAAAGTTTGCGGGCCTCGGAGGAGGATTTAATAATTGAATCCGGCATGCGACTCCCGAATGAATGATTTCCAATCGCAACAAATCTCTCTCAAGAACGCAAGCAAAAGCTGCTAAATAACGCGGACTTGGGAGGATCTCGTGCAGTTTTAGCTCGCACAGCCCGATGACACGATTAAAAAACAAAATGCGCGAGTGCGCAAGCGATAATTTATGCCAGGCGCGACGCCAGTTTACGTGTCACTCGCACAGTGCACAATTTTATAGGTTGCGCATATCTTAATTAAGCAAAACTCGGTTACGGATCTAATGCGTGCAAATTGCTTTCTCTTAAATTCACGGCGTGAAATCAAAGGCGCTTCGAATTGGAAGGGAAATAATATCAGCTCGCGCGCTATTTACGTAAATTAAAAAGAATGGCGGGACGCGAGGGAGGGCACATCGAGTAAAATAACGGATTTCGCGAAAAATGTTGCCGGCGCAGCTTCGCACACCCGTTCCTACACGAGGATGTGAAAGATGAAGCCAAATGATAAATGAGCGCTGGATTTGCGACTGTAATATTGAAATGCATTACATGGGCGCACGCCCACGCGCGAGAATACTAGCGCACCGCTGTACCATTGTTATTATTATCAGAAAATAATTTTTTCCGTCGATTCTCTTAAAGATAATGTTCAAGCACTGTCTTTTGTTTAAAAATACCAAAAATTTTTACTGCATTAACCGGCGCGTGTGAATGCACGCACTTGGTATTTAAACTTTGTAAAATGATTTCACTGAGTTATGGGCTTTCCGTAAATCTAATAAACTGCGAAAATCACGTTTTACACAAGACCCGCGAAATAAATTTTCCATAAAGACATCATTTCTCTGGGTTTAAACGCTGGCTTTGGAGCATAAAGATTTTTGGCGTACGCACACATTTGCTTAAAATTTTTATTTTACCAAAAGTAAAAAATGTTTACCCGATTTCGTTATTCAGTTTATTCGGTAACAGTACTTTTAATAGGGGAAATGGCGTGTAGACGGGAATTGCTATTTTAACCGACCGTTATGTACTCTTAGCTCGCAACTTTATACGGTTGCAATTCCAAAACTATTTTGTTTAGAAATTCGGTTGGCCTGGACATTCGATTGTCTCAACCGTGAAGCTGCAGGAGCAGTTCATTTTTATTTAAAACTCGTAAATACAGAATAAGAATATTCTTTTGATCTCTGGTCAAAACAAAGATAAATACAAATACTATAATAGAATGTCCAGGGTAATATTCCTCTGCAGATGTTTGCAAATATGAAATTTCATGGGGACAGCACACTCGAGTACCTTTCAAAAACCAATAAAATTTGGCGTCAGACGTGGACTGAAGATTACATTGTAGAACCCTACAACCAGATATTATTATATCGATGAAAATTTGCAACGAAGGTAAAACAGCCTTTGAGAACGATCGTGTCGATGAATAAAGGAATGAGAAGGGGGTTGGTTGTTCCTTCAATCATACTTCGGATCATTAAAAATGGAAAAGTTATCGCAGATGTCGCATTGTTAGTGCCGCGGTTCTATTTCTTTTCGAAATACGTTCAATCTCCTTGGTAACGAGCGGTAGGTTGGGTAGTTAGTGAACAACAACGGCTCTACCTGCGAGCGACGAGAGTCTAGGTAGTTGGAGCAATCGAGTAGTAGTAATAAGTTCTATTGGATAGCAGGTAGACATGGCTGACTGCAACCAGATACTACGAGGTCGGGGGACACCTCGTGCCTTGCTCCCCCCCTACCCCCGCCGCACAGCCCTCGAACCGCCCAATTATTCACACGAAAAAATCTGAAATGAGATTTAGAGACCAACGGGGAACCTCCGCTAAATTATTAATAATTGAACTCTCACTTTGATTTGAAATGACTAGAACGTTTTCGAGTTGACAATTCGTTAATTATTCGTAATTGGAAGAGTTTATTTCGTAACTCATGCACAAAGGTGGTCTCACTATTCGATTTCCACTATTTTGCACCTTTAGAATATGGTTTGCTGAAGTTAAATTTAATACTAATTATAATTTATGCTACGATAATCTATGGATAGGTCTCTCTCTCTCTCTCTCTCTCTCTCTCTCTCTGTGGCTCTTTCATTTACAATGGAAACATGGAAAAGATAGAATAATTATGAAATGAAACTTGTCCAAAGTGTGTCGATTAATTTTCTTCTCAATGATTCAAAATCCTCCGACTATTAAATGAGCGAGCCATCAATATTAATGAGGCGAAATGCATTGCACTTAACGCAGCAAACCAATAAGCGCCCAGCAAGATTAAAATAACCCTTAACAATTATAAAACGCGAGCGCATTGGTATCTTTGGAGGACACGAACAGAAAAAGCCACTCTCGTTAACGAAAGATTCGCTTAAGATTGGTCGGCGTTACAGCGCTCGGATCTGCCAGAGGCGCCGATCTCATCGGAAAATGCGCGCGGAGGGAGGAAAAACAAGGAGAAAACAGGAAAAGCGTGAGATTCCGCAAACACGCAACCGCCGGTGCGTGTCTTGCTGTTCAACCCATCGGTGTTGGGTACATGATGCAATCGATTTTGACCCGTGGACGACGCGACGATTTAGTCCCCCTGACACATTGTTACGGTTGCGTCGAGGATGGCAAGGAAATGCGGCCACCTACGGCGCCCATCCAAGCTCTTTCCCGCTGACCGTAATCGTGGCTATTAACTTCTTCTTTAATGGTGAATAAAAATAATCCATAAGCTCCTTGTCCCTTTCCTTTTTCATTCTTCAAATGAAACACACAACGACCCTCGTAAAACGCTGCCTACCTCCGTCTTCTTCTTTCTCCCCGAGCGTCCCAACTTTTCATCGATTACCGTCGCGCTTATTTTGTCAAGCCTTTACAACTTTATCCAGCATTACTTTTACATTGAAGGAACCCGAGCAAGAAGGGAAGGTTCAGCCTACACGTGGAACAACTTTAAGCCCAAGTGTAGTAATAACTTAACCAAGAGCTAACGAGTACATAAGAAAATTACAAACATGCTCTATCGCGCGATAAACCCTGGCCATTTTATCCTCGACGCACCATTCTCTTGTCATTTCAAATTATCATAAAAGTGCATAGGAATTATTTGTGCATACTCAATCAAAGCGCCAAATGCATTGCGTTACACCTTTCCTCCGACTTCTCGGAATCTGTAATAACTCTATTTTTTTAATCTCGAGGTGTGGTCCTATCACATCGCTGAATTTACCTGTAAATTACATTCAAGTTAAACGTATTAAATCATAATTGCTTTACTTTCCATTAATATTCAATTATAGCATCGTGACGTAAAATGCATTATTAATAAGGTAATTTAATCATTTACCGAGTTTATTGATAAAGTTTATCAAATACGTCACCCGACAAAAGCACAGCAATTAAAGAGGAAACTCCTACCCACGGAGCGAGAGAGAGAGAGAAATGTAATGTTTTTTTTAAAAATAGCTTCGTATATCGATAAAACGATGCCGTTATTTTTTTAAAGCAATTTTCAAATGGATTCAATTAATCTGGGAATCGATCCACTCCGCAGCTCTGAATGAAAAATTCACGTCACTGGACAACAAAATGCAATTTTAAACTGTATTATTTTCCATCGTATCGAAAAAAAGATTAATTCTGCGGCATAACGTATTTTCACAATTGAATTTCCGAGTCTAAAGAAAATGTTGCGAAATTCGGCACACGTGAAAATGGGAATGCAATGAAAATTCGAACGGATGAGAATAGTGGAAAATGGGGGGGGGGGGAAGATAGCGTATTTAAACTGCATCGAAATTTAAGTGACTCTTTAAATACATAATGTCATACCCAAATTGCACGATAATTTATTCCTTTCTCTTAAACCTCGCGAATATCCATACTAGCGACGAAAGTTTCTCTAGTTATTCCCGATTCAGTTAAGCAGTGTCACACATAACAGAGAGAGAGAGAGAGAGAGAGAGAGAGTGAGAGAGTGGAGGGGGGGGAGTATCTCCTACTCAAATTTACCGTTCAGCGTTTCGGGCGTCTCTATCTTTGCCCGTCCTCGACTTATTAAAATAAGCAATAAAAGCGAATATAATTGTTTTGAGCAATAGAATTTCTTCGGAAAATCGCGGAAAAGCAACTGTGTGAATAAGTATGTCGATGGATTTCTGACCCGCGTTCGCGACAAAGCCTCAAGTCGATCAGAATTTACGCAGGACTTGCGCAGGACTGCAAGACGGAGTCTCCGGACGGAAAAGAGTGATGGCTGTCCGTCTTAGGCTGGATACGGAGGTTGAGTGGCAGCAATTTGCCTATTTAGCTGCGTCGTTGTTCTCTCATTTCCTTCTCTCCGCAAAAGACGAAGGACTGCTTGTTTTGCTCTTGCAGGAGCATTGGAGAAATCAATTTTCCTATTTGCGAACTCGTTTGCGTGCAAGAAATTTTGGAAACTAATTACATCGGTACTTTTGGAATCGCGTTTCTTTGCATACATGTATAATTCAGAGTAAAAATCAAGTTCGATGTTTTCTTTCCCGTTAAAAAACTTCTGTCCTTTCTTTAATTAGCGAATTTTCGAAGGCACCCTCGGGTTTTGTTGAGTCGTGCACCTCTAACTGCAATGATTTTAGCTTCGAACCACTATTTATAAACGTGCCATTATTTGGAAATGGGTCCTCCGAGGATGTATTTCCTCCTGGCTGATACTTTGAATCAAGTGCAACCGACTACGTGTTTAGATTATTAAATCGAAAAGCTCGGCGCGTAAAAAATATTGAATGTAGGTGGCGGTGGCAGTGGCGAGGTTGAGGAGGGGAGGGGGGCGCTCTCGACACGTTTGCTGAATTTACAAATAAAGGCTTGTCAACAGTGTAAAAGTTATTATTAAACAAAGTGCGTTTGCATATACTGGGGAAAAGGGAACAGAGGGTCGATCGCGCAAAGTTCAGCTACGTGAACGCATTTGGAGTAGTGCGGAAGTGAGAAGCCGCGGAGAAGATGTGGTTAGCACATCTGCAGCCTCCTCTTTCGTTTCTTTAAAGGTGGCGACCGTGTGAAGGATGAGGGAACGTAGGAGCAACGACGGGATCCCATACGAGGCAGGTTCTCGCTGGCTCTCGCGCCGCTGCTGCTCTTGTCCGAGTATTGAACGAGCGAGGAGCGCGACGAAGAGAGAGGCACAGAAAGAGAGAGAGAGAGAGAGAGAAAAGGTCGCGCGCTCGCTCTCGCTCGCAGCAGCCCACCCGCCAGCTATAGTGAGCAACGCTAAAGTTCTCTCTGAAATGCGACGGCGAGAGCCCCCCCCCGACCCGACGCGCCGTCCTCTGCCCCGCTTTCCGAGTCCTCCCTTCGTCCTCCGGCAGTGGCACCCAAGAGCCTCTCATTCTCTCGTGCGGATTACAGAGGAAACGAAGCTCACCGAGGAGCGAGAGAGAGAGAGAGAGAGAGAGAGCGAGAGAGAGAGCGAGAGAGAGAGAGAGAGAGAGAGAGAGAGAGCGAGGAGAGAGAGCACTCGATCAAACGCTCCTTCTGTCGCTCGATTTTTGCACCGAGAAATGGCTGCTTCTACTTCTGCCGCCGAGTGATGCTGCTTTTCGCTTTCTCGTCGATCCCATTAATCGCTTACCACGAGAGCAACGGCAGGCCGCGAACAAGTATGTCCCGCCCCCCGCCCCCTCCCGCGGCATATTAGACACTGGGTCCCGGTCTGTTAATTTCGCGAAACTTCATCCCAATTGCCTCTTTGGCCGAGGCTTACATAAGGCCCGGGGTTTACACTCGAAATCACTATGCTAATCGCCGACCTCAGCTTCCTTTTTTTTGCTCCACTCCACGATAAACTCGACTACCCTCAAGAAATATGTCCCGTCACCAACTGAAGCATCGATAAACCTCGGCTAATACTGACAATTTACAGATTTAAAGCTCCTCACATTATCTTCGCGACTCATCCCAGAAAAATAAAACACGAAAATTGACCATCACTTTTTGCTACACTTTGAGAGACATAAAAATGTATCCAGTCGTAACGCCAGCCTCCCACCAACAAGACGCAAACCTTTTTTAGTAATTTTTTTTTTTTTATTAGATTAAAAGAATAATACGTAGCTTTGATAGGGTCCATCAATTGGGGTAACTATTAATATTCGTGCTTACCTGGACGAAACTGTCCACGAGTATTCTCCTCTATGTAACTTCAAATCTATCACTCTCACTCACTCTCAGTAGCTCGTTTACTTTACAAAACCATCCCTTATCTCTTTTTGGTATTTTTTTCGCGTCCACCAGCACCAGCACCACACAAACCGACTACTTTCCTCACTTAATACTGCTGGCAAAGGAGATTTACTAGATAGTCTCGTATTCCCCTTTCAATATCTCTTCCTCCTCCTCCTCCTCCTCCTTTCTCTACGCTGCTTTTCGTTCTCTTTTTTCTCTACGCTGTCCCTTTACTTCGCCTTTCCCTTATCTTTGATTCTCCGGCACGTTCGCTCCGGTTCGTCAATATCGGAATCGATTATCCGGGCATCTTTTATTTCGGCATTTGCACTATTCCTCACTCCGGCAATTGGATGCCTTCTCGTTTTTTCTCCTTCCAGCATCAACCAATTCGAGAGCAGTCTTTTCCCTCTGAAATATGCCAAAACAGATATACGAGCTTAGTATTGAGGTTAATTTTTGAGAATAAAGAGAAAGGGATGCAGGGAAGGGATGGAGATACATCACGATCTCGTCGTTTATAGAGAGACACCAATAACTATGCGTTGAAAATTTTTTCACTTTCGCAAACAAAAAATTGCAAGCCTCAAAGTTAACGACTCTTCTTTCACTATACTAGTCGATAATAATCCGCGTCCAAATTGCCGAATTAGCTTTTCGCACACAGTTTGACTACTTTTATCCAACAGAATGCACAGGCTTTAAAGAGGTTATTTAGTTTATCCAAATAATTTTCTCTTTCTTCATCTGTTATGACTAATTTGACGATCGATGTATATGATTGTTTCAGTACGCGCAAATATCGAAAATTAGTCCAATTATAATTTCATTAAAGTAAAAATAAATAATGAGGTTAGAAATTATGAAGGAGATTTTACGTAATGAGTAAACGTAACGTAAGAAAAATACTTTCTTTTTGTCACAAACAATGTTAATCGCGAACAACATTATTTTACATTAACATAAACAAGAGAATAATTACATTTTTTAAGAATTAATAATTTAAACCTATACGCTATATAAACATTGATATAATGGTGAGAAAAATGAAATGCTTTTATTTTAAATAAAAATAAAAAAGAAATTTAAAAGTTTCACCTAGAGTTAGCTTTAATTAACATACACAAATTATACAAATACATATTTTAGTCTATCCTGTCTTACAGATCAGATTTTTAAGATATATATTATGCAATCCTTTTATTTCTTTTTAAACTCCAATCATCGTTAACTAAGAGCTGAAACGGTTTAAAACAGCTTAAGTGACTCCATTTTCTTTTAATCTTTAATTTAATAATCCTTATTAAATTATTGTAATTTTTTTTTAATGACTAGATTAGATTATATTTCTTAGATTTTTTAATATAAATATAAAAAATCTTTGAAGTAAAAATTTTCTACAAGTTTTTACATATTTAAAGTTTATATTCTTTAAATAGATATTAAATATTATATAAAAATACTCTAAATATTCAAAATAATCTGAAAAAGTAATACGTAATTCATTTTTTTTTTAATTTTAACTTTATATCCCACACGTTGCTAAATCTAAATGTTATAATTCGAATGACTTAATCTTGATTAATTCAATGTAGTTTTCCATGTTGTTACTATTGTTAAAATTTATTTGAATATGCTATAAAATTATATAAATATCAAATAAAATAGAATCGTTTTTTTTTATTGTTTTTTTTTTTTTAAATTTTTAGTTAAAGAGATTTTAAGTATTAAATTTTTAATTCAAAAAAAAAAAATAAAGTGTCTATATTTACCTCCTTGTACATTCAAAAATAAATAAAATAATAAATATACATAAATGTTCCATTTTCAAATACACAATAATATTAATGTACAATAAAAATAATTTTAGACTATATTTAGACTATATTAATATTATACTGAGGATGTTTCAAGTTTTTAGTTTTCTTGATAGGTATATACATAGTATTACGGGTATGTATCACCTCAAAGTATTATTATTACTACACTATTAACAAGCAACAATGTAGTGTAAAAAAATAAAGTAAAAAGTTAAAAGGGATCATTTAATTTTTCTCTAAATAAGCAATTATGGCATTAAAAATGCAAGAACAAAGCATACCTTTTAGATATTATTTTTTTTTTTATTTAATTTAAATTACATTTCATCTCATAAGAATACCGCTAACTTAATTGGGTACTACTAAATTGATATTTGAAACATAATATAAAAATAAAAAATGTTAAAATATATTTTATTAAAGATTATGTATTCGTATTATAATATTAATTATATTGTCATTTTTTAATTTATTATTCATGGTCGCCTCGGTCAACAAAATATTGATGTCTAAAATACTATTCATAAAATAACTTTTTATACACAAATAATAGATTGTTTCACCTTATATAATGCAATTTTCAAACAATAATATACAATCAATTTTTTATTTTTTATTTATTAAGACTATTTGAATTTTTTTGTAATTTAAATAATTTTGATTAAAATAATTGATTAGAAATTTTTAAATTTCAAAATTGAGAAACTGGAATTTATTCTACCATTAAATAATATATGTTAATTAACGATAAAAACTAATGTTACCAAAAGTAACAGTTTTTTAGTAAAGTAACGTCGATTATTGGTGAGTTTTGTAAAAATTAAAACATGAAAAGGAATTTAATTATGATAATTGCATTTTCATATAATAGTAATAATAATAACCAAACTAAAATTTTTGCATAATATGTTTTGTTATTGTGCATAGAATTCTTTGTTTTTAAAATATACATAATCCGTAACAATAATATTTATTATTCAACATAAACACTTTTTAATACCATCAAAATGTTCACACTATTGAAATAAATGTAAGACATAAATATAAACAAATACATTAACTCAATCGATCTAATTCTTGTAGATTAATTGAAATATATAAACGCTTTTACGAGCAGTATATTATTATAATCGAAGCATGCCGATGATAAAATCTTTACTGTAATAATATGTTTTCATACAATAAATAATTTAATTAATAATCAGCAGTATTGCAATGTGTGAATAATAAAATTTGGTATAAAATTCTGTACCTTTAATGCAGTTGGTAAAAAGGTTCGGGTGTAATTAGTATTCGGTTCATGGCTTTAAACTCCTTTTGGTTGAATTTAAAAAATTTAATTATTTGTAGATGAGTTTAGTAATTTAAAATCGGGATAACTATTTAATATGAAATTCTTTTTTGGCTAACCTTACAATTATTATTTTATTCCACAGGAATCTTATAAATTTCTCTTATTTGGTTACGTAACAATTGGCTACTTTCTTATTGGCATAATAAATAATGAAAATTATGTTTTGATTACACGATACGTGATAAGTCATTTTTAATAGTTAATAGTTTAGATTTGAATGAATTAAAAATATTATCAATAAATCAGTGTAGAGTATACGGCAGACAGTTATAATTTTTTAATTATTTCATATTTTAAAGTAATAAATGAAAGATAAATAACGTCGATATAAGTCTCGTAACGAATTGTAGATGATTTCGGAAAAATAACAGTTGTAAGAAAAATTTAGTCTCTGTCAGACACAGTAAGTTCAGTGGATGCGTCAAAGAAGGTTGTCCTAAATCAAAGTTAGCTCTGCTCGAACAAGGGAGAAAAGAGAAAGAGTGGGACAGAGAGGCAAGATCGAGAAAGAAGAGCGTCAAGAATTCTAGTTGTGCCATGACTGTACATTGGGTTCTGGAGCGCACGAAAGTCGTTGAGAGAGAGAGAGAGAGAGAGAGAGAGAGAGAGACAACAGCCTGCTCTCACGATCTTGCGCACGACACGCACAAGTTAGTTAGCAAGAAACTGTCTCTTTCTGAGGAATGACAATAAAGAAAGACAGACAGAGATAATGCAGCTCGTTTTACGGATTTACATTGGTTGTAATTCACCGAAAATTCACACGAATCTGGTGTCTCGGACCAACCGATGGGTGATCTGCCGATATATTCTGTGCATGCTATTAGACTAGTATGCAATTTCATCCTCTCAAACAGGAAGTTACCGATGTTGTCTTTGTATCTTCTGGCACTTTCAATAATTATTAAGCCGATAGTCATCGAAATTATTACTCTATAATTGTCCTTCGAGAGATGGACTCAAAGTTTTATTGCGTCTTCTTTCAGATAAAATAACGAAAAAAAGGATAAAAAGATATATAAAGTAAATAAATTTATACGTGTTTGATCTGGATTATACCAGTAAATGTGCACTATGATAAAAATTAATTTTTGAGTATTTTTCTCCCAGTAGCCACTAAATAAATTCTCTTACACCTTATTATAAACTTGAAGCACGAGAGAGAGAGAGAGAGAGAGAGAGAGAAAAGGATATTCAACAGGGAGAAAAAATTAGAAAAGAATCCGTTTATGCCACCGACATTGCCAGTTTAAGTTGTTTGAGCATATGTTTAATTGTCAACGTCTCATATATTTAAAAAAATAAAAAATTGATCTAATTTTTTAGAAACCATCCACCGCTTTTGTGTAAGAATAAAAACAGTAAAAAATTCGATTTAGTGCAAAGATAGAAATTTGCGTCATCCTCAGAAAGGCAAAAATTATTAATCGGTTAAGAATGCAAACGTTATTGCTCTTGTGGATAATACAAAAACAATTCCTTTATCCAAAATAACCCTTTTTCATTATTCATTTCGCGTTTATTTTTCCATAGAAAAATAATTTACAACTAAGATTTCCGGTACAATACTCAAGCATTATCCACTACCAAGCGGTGGAAATTTTTATAGCTAATATAACTGTTTCTACACATGTGTAATATATTATTTCATTCGATAAAATATTTCGTCGCTAAAATCAGTAATTTATAAACAAGAAATACTTGGCAAATAATATTACATTTAGTTTATCTTAGTAGTATTGCAATGTGTTATATTCGCTTAAATGTTTTATTACCGGCTGACAACCTTTTCATAATGAAACCAATCAATCTAACATCAAAATAAAAATTCCATTTTATTTTGTTAAGCAAATTAGGTCTTTATCAAAAGCCTCAAAACGCGTGCAAGTGTTTGAACAGTACATGATATTTAAACTCGATTCTTATTCAGCTAAAACTTATACCCACTACATAAACAGTAAACTTCATTGAATATCTTAAAAAATCAATAAAATTAACTTTAACTAACCGATCGCGATGAACGAGTACTCCGTACGACGATTTTTAGCGAGCTAAATACCAATTTTAAAAATACTTTTATATCAATATTCTCGATCGGAATCATAAGGCACGCACTATTTGTCTATTTTTAATTAGACAAGAAATAATGTTGAAGTCTATATTGTTTTAAGCTAAAATGAATAATGATTTTTTTTACATTATTGTAAGAGTAAACACATTTTTGTGTACTTTAGCTATAGAAAGGTGTATGCTGTATTGTGTAGATGTAAATATATAAAATAAATTTAAAAATATCCAAAAAAGAATAAAAAACTTTTTAAAAATAGTTTCTGTTTTTTTCAACGATATGAAGTTACAATTTATTCCAAGAGATTGATTTACAAAGAATAAATAAGTCGTCCTGATTTACTCGTCAATTATTTCGTTTAAAGCAACCGCAATGTCTTATTCCTAAAAACTATTAATTTAACGTTAAAAGTTTAACAATTAAAGTCTAAATACCTATTAAGAATAATAAATAATAGGAGACAATAATTTTGTATGTAATGTTTATTTTGTGTTATTTCTAATCATGAAAAAAATAATTTCCTTGCAACCTTTTACAAAGATTTGGCATACACGGATAAAGGAGAAATATCAATAGGAGAAATATCAAAATATCTCTTTAATTTTTGATACACCTTTAGTTGAGCAGAAATTATGAATAATTACTGATTGTTTTATGTAAAGTAAACGATATTATGTGCAGAGGAGTTAATCTTGTTAAATTATTTTTATATTAAAGTTAAGATTCTGAGATTCAAATTTATAATTCCATAATAAATGTTATTAAAAATGACTACGTGACAGTATACTTATTTTAGAATTAAATGAATTAATGTATGCATATAGTTTTTACTAGAATTGGACTAATAAAATCGTTTTTATGTGAATACATAATTTCGCGTTTGGTCACGTCAATATATTTATTTCAAATCTATCGTGAACTTTTGAACATGATTTTCACATTAAAACTACTCGAATTCTAGGTCATTAATTTTATAAGCTTTACTTTTTTGAAGAGACTACACGTATAATAAAATTATTTTTAATTTAATGAAAAATAAACAAAAAGTAGTAAGAATTGAAATTATTATTATTATTATTATTATTATTATTATTATTATTATTAGTCGTTGTTTTTTTTTAAAGGGTTATTTACGTATGTATAAGAACTGAGGTGTGAATGGATTAATTTAAAAATCCGAAGATGAAATAAAATGACGAAACATTTGTAGAAACTACCGGCCCAGTAAAGAAGGTGATATTTCGACAAGCATAAAAATGCATAAATATCACTTTAAAATAAATAAATAAATAAATAAATAAATAAAATCAGGGTTTTGTTTCTAATAGCAATAGTAGCAGAATGAAATCGCCGGCAGCTCCGGTGGGGCTTAAGCATTGGACATTAAATAATTTCTCAAGCTTCCGTGCGGCCTCGTTAAATCGGAGTGACGCATTGGGAATACGATCATCTTCGAAAACACAGAATCAAGTGAATGATCAGGCCTTGAATGTAAGAGAGAATAAGCGATAAAATACCTTAAAGAATTCACAAACTTCCACAGCTGAATTTAAGGATCGGAGCGCGAATAATTCTGCTTCAATCACTTTTGCAAGATATTCCGTAATGTATTTTTCATTTCTCAGCAGTACAGTTGGAAGGTTGACGTTCACTTGGCCCCTAGCAATCTTGGAAAACGAGAAGAAAGATAAAAATAGCGAGTTTGCTCTGGTGCGGACGTGGCTGCTAAAGCACATATCAAGACTAGCCAGTGTCAAGTAAAAAAAGGCTCTTGATTAACTTTTTTTTTTTTTGCGCTCGAATTTTATTCCGTGTTCCGTTTTAAATGGAAAGATAAGGTCTGCTCAAGCGTACGCCAAGAGCAACGAAGCATGCAGAATATAAAAATCGATTGCAACCTGTGTGTGTGCAACTAAACTTGATTTTCCTTCAACAGCCCAATCCCTTGAGTCCTTAAGTTTTGGCATGAGCTTGACAGCACGGTTTCCGAGGTCAATAATAATTACTCGAGGAAGGTTAATCAATCTGCCCTAATTCCTCATAATTCTCTCGTTTTTATTTTTTCATAGAGAGCCTGGGTATAAATTATTACGATATGTACGGGCGTAGTTGAATCAATTTCAGAATTCATCTTCTTTTTCTTATCACCAAACGCTCAGAAATACATCTTGTTTTAGCGGAATGAAAAAATGCCATGCTCGAAGTGCTTTGCAATGATCAACTCACGCACGAGGAATATCCCGAAGGAGACCCTGCGACACTAGAGAATTACGATGCCTTTTTCGAGTAGACGAGAGAAAAAAGATCGTTTGGTGCATTATTATTCTTATTCTTATTCTTTTATTATTATTATTATTATTATTATTATTATTATTATTATTATTATTATTATTATTATTATTATTATTACTATTACTATTATTATTATTAGTAGTAGTATTCGTAAACTTGGAAACTTTAACTTGGAATAATAAAGCCCATTGGGTAGCTTAATACAAGGAGGGAGGTAGTTTACGAATATTACTGACCTTCTCTCCAGACAACATAGTTATTTCTAGCTTAATATGGCATTTTTTGGAATACTCATAAAAACATTAATAATTGAGTTGTAAAGAAAATTCTTATTTTACCTCCTGGTAAAATAAGTTGTATCTCTATGTGATTATTCATGTTTATACGATAAATTTCAGACTCAGAAATGCAAGGGTGTCAGTAAGCTTACATTTTCTTATGAGCAAGATTATATTTTCCAAACAAAAATCGGATAAAATTGCAAATTTATCTTGTTTGAAGTTGCGATATAATAATAATAACAACAACAACAACAACAACAACAACAACAACAACAACAACAACAATAATAATAATAATCCTTAGCGTAGGAATAAATAATTGGCGAATAATTCAGTGGGAAGTGGGTGCGAGTTTTGACGTTTTATCTCGTTACAAATTAATAAAATTACCTTAACAATGTAATACAGGATTTATGTAAATAATATTATCATAATAGTGGTTGTGTAATAAGTAAATCAAAGATTCATACTCGATTAAAGACTCCCGGTATTTTGCTAGCATCCACATCAGCATCTGCAGATCTATTTATAATATCCCTCGTCAATTTATCACTTAAGGCTCAAAGAGAGTTTGCCAGGTAAAGTTCGTTTACTTTTAAGTAATAAGAGCAGTTTTGAGTATTTGCAGAGCGAAACGGGGATTATAATTAATTCCACCCAAGGAATGTCGAGGATTCGCATGTGCCTAGGAATTTGGCAACGTATTTCGGACAACATATGCAGCCAAACACAATCGCAGGTAAAATGAATTAATAATAGATAAAGGTGGACTCTCAGAATTCACGGTATCGCTTTTCATTAACCCTTTTAACGACGCAAGCGTAGTTTTATCTTGGGCAAGCCTTATCTGTCTTCCTCGGCAGCGGTGGCGGCGGCGATTCCTTGCCCTCGCCTATCGAAAAGCTTCTTCTCCCTGTCTTCCCTCTCTCGCCCCTCCTGCGCGTTCTCGGTCGCTGGTTTTTTCTCTTTCTCAGCTCTTTCTGGCTTGCGTGAGACTCGGGCGGCTCTTTTTGCCGATGAAATGGCTTCAAGGCTTTGTCAGAGAGCGAGGCAAGCGAGCGAGCGAGCGAGCGAACGAGAGAGACAGAGAGAGAGAGAGAGAGAGGAGCGGTGGATCGATGCCGGCAACCGTCCTCGCTCGGTATGGGGGACGACGAATCGGTTTTTGGCTACTCCTCGCCCCGGAGACAGAATGGATTTGTGGCGGGGGTGGGGTGGGGGAATTGCTTTTAGTTCTCTCTCCCTCGCTCGCTAGGATGATTCTAGTTCCGAGTCGAGACTACGAATACGTTGTTGCTCGCAAATCCAGAAGAATAGAAACCACTTTCCGCGCTCACAACGTTTGCGGCACTCGGCAAAGCTTTCCTCTTTTCTAGTTGCACGTAAACGATACTGCGCACTTGCGATTCTATTCCCTAGCAGCGGTGCCTCTGGTCTTCACCCTCACTCCCAGAGATCAATTTTTGTCGCGCCTTCTCAACAACTGAAACCCAGGCTTATCCGCGGCGCCTCCTCATGAATCAATTTCGATTTGCCACTGGCGCCTAACAACAATAACAACCATAAAAACGGAAGCGGCAGCAACAACAATAACAACAACAACAACAACAACAGCACTTTTTCAACAACTGCACATTTTTTGGCCGAGAGCGGCTGCGAGCGAGAGGTTGAGGAAAGGTTCACCGCTCATTTGCAGTTGCTTCGCTCCGTTTTTACGTGTTTTTTTTTGGTCGAGAACCGGTATGCCATTTACCATCCGGCGAATAAGATCTAATGGCGGCCGAAGCCCAGAATCAGTCACGCAACAGAGGGAAAAGCAATTTTCCGTTTTTCATCAAAGAGTAGGGGTGTGAAAAATCCCCCGTAACGACGAAAACCCGGACGAATCGTTTAATTTATGCGCAAGGGCCACGTTTTTTAGCCGCTCACGTTCCTCATTAACATTCGAATATTAAATAAGGAAGTTTAAATTACAAATTAAATTGAACACGAGTCGAGGTAATAATAGGACAATAGCTGGTGCTATTACAAAGAGAGGCACGGACATTGGCGAAACTGTTGCTGACCTGCAAACCAGAGATTTAATATTGTCATTATAAGCGTGGTTACAAGTGATTTGCTTAGATAATCCGCGTACTGGATAAGTAAGTTTGTTTAGGGTAAAGTTGTTCTATACAAATTGAATTAGGTTTAAACGATGCCTGTTGGAGTGCGTTAAAACCCGAGCTAACTCGCCTTTATGGTGGTACATTTTAAAAGTTGTTTTAATAATGAGTCAAAATCGTTCTCGCGAGAGCCGTTTGTCGGGCGATAAGGTGAGGAGGGGGGAGGGCTTAGCTCGAAAAAAGGACAAAAGCCAATTTGCGCAATGCCGCAGTTGCGCCCAAATCACGGATTTTCATCGCACGCAATTTTTTATCAAACTTTGAAAACGAGTTCTGGTAATGGGATCGATACCGATGAGGATTACTCCTCGAGTCCTTAGACCTTGGCAATTACGCGAGCCTGGGGAATCGCACAACCGTTAATGCAAATCCAGGTCTCCTCCAGAGTCATCAACTGGTGCTTAACTCCGGGGAATACAAGAGGACGACTGCTGGATCATCGATTAACGCTGAAGGTGCAAACAATTCTCCGTCATTTTCTGCACCCTTTGCATCCTCGCTCAAATGCACAAACCGACAGATCGTCCGACGATCGGGAGTGCCGAGTCCTCTCCGGGACGTAACAGAGAAAAGAGAACCACAACAGCAGCTGTCTCTCGTCCACGGGCCCATTCGCTTGGCCAGGAGTCGAGTACGTGTCCCTGCGTCCTGGACGAGCCGTTCGATCGCGCTCCAAGTGCTGATCGGCGAGTACGTTTCCCTATTTCAGGATTGCGGCACTGAGCGCAGGCGGGAACAAAGCACCGGGTCCTCTCCGGGTCGGGAGGGGTGTGGGTCTCGGGCTTCCGCAAAGTCGACGCGCCACAACAAAGAGACTGGGAGCGCGGCCGAACGCTCCTCCGCCAGCTTATTGACGCCCTTGCTAACCTAACTCTCGGTGCTATTACTGTTCGAGCCACTGCTCGCCCGCTCGCCTGCCTCCTTCCTTCGATTTTCCCGTTATTCAGACAGGCAGGGAATGCACGCGAGCGAGACCGAAAGGAGGAAAATGAGGCTGGGTCGCAGGGCCCTGAGTACGCTGGGCTTCTCTTACCTTCCGGAGTTGGTGTCCGTCTTCCTGGGCTCGGAGATCCTCCTCCTCCTTTTCAAATTCACCCAATGTCTTGCCCTGGCACCCACTCACACGGCGCACGTAAACACTGTCCCGCACTCTGACAGTCTCCCTCATCCCCACGGCCCCAGAACCGAGAAGACGCGCTCTCCCCTCTTCCGAAGAGGAGCCTGATATCGGCACTTGACACACTGGAGGCTGCACCTCGAAGACGATCTCGATCCTGTCCTCGAATCGCGCGAGTCGCGTCTCCGAAAGTATTTGTCGAGCTGCTCACTCTTTGGCGTCTATACCTCGCACTCGCCCGTAGGGGAATGAACCGGTGGCGCCCTCGAGACTCCCACCAGTGCTTCCCATCTCCGCGCAGAGGGCGACCGTGCTGCCGCCCCGTACCTCCGGACTTTTTTACGGGTTACGCGCATGCACACGTACATGCACATGCACGTTGATTCGGATCCGCGCGAGTGTCGGCTCTCCTCCCCCAGGGCGACCCAAGTCCGAATATTATTCTTCTTGCCAATGCCCAGAATTAACTGGCGTTCGAGGGCCATCCCAATTCGTTGCGACATTTGATTTTCGGCTGAGTCCCTCTCGGTCGTTCCTTTTTGGCGTCACACCTCCGTCGCCACTTCCCCTTCAATTCCACGATGATGCCCTCGAGGGCGACCGCGAGTTTGGTGCATCGCCCCGAGGTCCGAGCTCTGGTCAATTTCACCGTAATGACATCCGAGATTAACGGCCCTGCGCGTTTCCACTATCGCGTCCCGATCTTTCAAACCCGCGCTTCGACGCGACTCGTTCATCAATCACACAACAATGGCAAAAACGACCATTTCCCACGGAAATTTGCGTTTCGATTGAAATTGCTCCGATGGCCAATTTCAGAGGAGCTTTCGGGCTTTTTAGTGAGACGATAGCTTTTTAATGAGAGGATATTTTCTATTGCTCCTCTCCACCCAACCAAACGGCTCAGCTACGTACGCGTAATTCAATCTAATTTTCCGTTAATTTGGAA
This sequence comes from Eupristina koningsbergeri, assembly GCA_018907245.1. Taxonomy (NCBI): domain Eukaryota; kingdom Metazoa; phylum Arthropoda; class Insecta; order Hymenoptera; family Agaonidae; genus Eupristina; species Eupristina koningsbergeri. The sequence continues at coordinate 567,758 of JACCHV010000012.1, read as the reverse complement.
TTTTCCACACCAGACCTCTCGTTATTACCAACAATTCTTAATATAACGAATATAATCGTACGAAACTCCTCAAATTATGTTATAAAGTCAAATTCCCTAAATATCCTTAAAACTTATCTTTCAAAATTATATACTGCTTTTACGTAATTTGAGTCATAAAGAAAAGTGCGGATGATCAGGGAAAATTAAATTTTACACTACTCCTATTGACCACCGGAGTTCAATCACATTTGTCTCATCCAAACAACAAATTTCAATGATTAACAGCATAAATTTCATTATTCGTTATCGTTTTTCTTTATTTAATATTAAAAATTATCGTAAATTACGTAGTTTTATCACTGCAGATCGAAATTTAAGAAAATCTCAATTCAGAAAATACTTAATGTTTAATTTAATTAATGACTAATGTTCTAATTGGTATAATTGAGCTAAAACTATCTATACATCTTATAACTTCATCGACGCCCAACATAACTATTCAGGTACTTTTTCAAACGTTACAAATAGAAATATTTTTCGTGCTAAACTTAGCAGTTACATATTAAAGTGCCTAAGATAATAATAATTTTGTGAACTGTAAAATAAATAAACTCGAAATTTTCCTTTATTTTTCTATTGTGTCATTTTAAATTGTTGACATCAATAGAGTTATGCTTAAACCTAACAAACTAATATATACAAAGCAGTTTATTTGTAGTAAGTAAGCAACCGTTGTTACTGATATCGCTAAATGTACTTATGGATCCACAGCGCGCGCATCTAAAAGCCGGGGATACCTCTTTGCGTATCAAAATTTATTTAACCCCTTTTTCTTTTTTTTTTTTTTTTTTTTTTTTTTTTTTTAGTATAAAGGGGGGAAGCCAATTAGGTATTGAGCTGTTCCTCGCCCGTATATTTATGAGCTCGGTGTAGAATGACTTCAAAAGATTGCAACACGCCGTCTGGTGACTATCTCGAGAATTATTTCTCGAGCATATCAGTTTATATTTCAATACAAATATTAAATTTTATTAATTATTAACTTTTACTCCTCCATTATGTTTCAAATAAAAAGCTTCATAAACAATATAATTTTGGATTCACGTATATTTTACAAGTTGAAAAAAAATTCTTATGTAAACAATTTAATTTTATATTTAAAAATAATAACATATCATGCGTATCGTATATATTCAATATAATAATTTAAACAAAAATATGAATAAGATCGTTGATAATGATGCTTTTGTAAACGATTGCTCACAAAGATGTTAATTAAGGATCCCAAAGATAATAAAATTTTTTGTTCAATTTTTTTACTCAAATTTAGAAATAATTTCACTTGTGACAAGTGACTTGTAATAGCCATTAAGAAAATACAAATAAATTACATTTAAGTGCATTATCTACTGTATTTTTAATGTACATAATCTTTAATACACTTAATTTCATTAAATATAATTTTAATATTTTTATTTCAGAAATAAGTACTTAATTACGTGAAATAATATTTTAGAACAATTTTCATGATGAAAGCGATATAAAAGAAATATCAAGAATTAATAATATAGTAAGAACTATTAATCAAATAGTTTTACAAATAAAATTGAGCAAATTTTATAAAGCTTATCATTATACTTTACGACGACCATTCTCTACAATTCAGCATCGTCATGTTTACTATAAATATTATTATTTATTGTGTAAAACAAAAATAATATTACACAAATGATACTATGAATTATAAAATTATGAATGCAAACTCCACTTAATATTTAAGTTTTTAAATGTTTTACATATGAAAATTACTTTCATTGAATATTTAACAACAATTATCGATTTAATAACATTAAGATATTGAGATTTTATTTCTTTTTAATTAAAACCAATTAAAAAGTATTATTACATTTATAAAAAGTGTCATAGAAATCATAATTGTCTATTCGTATCATTTTATAAATTTAATAACCTATATTCATATTGATATAAATCAATGTTATATCATTACAAAATATGTATTACGAAATATCGAGCATTAAATTTTTTTACAGATGAGTATTTTCATCAATTATGTTAAATTGATTTAAGAAATTAATAATTACGCAAATGGGACTATTTTGATGATAAATTTTTATAGTTTTTGAATTGATGATCTTTTTGATATTTTATTGAATTTCTCAAACGATGTAAAAGTATTACTTTATTAAAAAAATATTGGATACAGCACATGTCTTTATTGTTATAAAATATTAGTAGAAGATTCTGGATGAAAGATTCTATTTTTCATTGAATATAAATGCTTAAATTATTTTTGTATGTAAAAATAAATAATTTGAGATATATTTAAAACAAGAGAATGATAGAATAAATAAAATATATAATATCGTAATTCATAAATTCAAAATTTTATTCATGAAGCTGTATTTTTCTATTTTTATACAGCAAAACTTATTTTTATTTTTTTTTTTTTAATTGAAAATAAAAATGCAAATAAAATAAATATACATTAATTTTAATTTATATTTTACTTTAGAATAATTTTTTGTTTCTAAGACTTTTACTATCTGAATATAGTATATTAAAAATCGTTGTCCAAATATAGAATGTATTTGAATTGCTAATTAATGAGAATTATGTAAGATTTTATTTCGATAAGATAATAATACCATATACACACTAGTAAATTTATTTATGAGATAATATCTACAATAAGATCTAGATAATTTCTTTTCTTTTAATCAAAAGTAACTTTGAGTAAATGATTGTGTATTAAAATTGATTCATTAATTGAACAATTTAATTTGCTTTATTGTACAAAATTATAAAACAATAGCATAACCAATGGGTGTGAAGTGAAAGGACAGTAGGAAAAAAAATATTCGCCGTATAAAATAACTATGATTTGACATGTTGAATGTTCGAAGGCTCAAAAAATAAATCGTTCTACTTCCAGGAATCCAGAATCGGACTTTTTAAACTCATGTTTGATTTGGGCGTAATCATTAAATAAGCAAACGAACAACAATCGAAGATATTAGTGGCAAAAAGGGCTACCGGTTAATAAACGAAGGCCGAACTCTTTCCCGTAAAGGGAGAGAGTTCGGCGTCAAGGCAAAAAAAGGTGCCGTGTTTCCTCGATTCGCGCTTTTAACGATAATAGCCGAGATTTAGGTGGAGAAATGCAAGAAAAGATGTTGGAGCGGATCGCAGAGAGACGCAGCCAACGGAAAAAGAGGTATAGCTCTTCGAAAATTGCAGTGCCCATACAAGTATGTGCGGCCAATAAAAGGGGCCGGGGAGGGGAGGGGAGGGGGAGGCATGCGGTTTGTCGAGGTACTACGCATAATCGTAGGCCGCCGTTGGACTCTGCTTTCACATCTCTTTGCTCTGCCTCTCATTCTCGCGGTTGACGTCGACGTCACTGCGCCAGCGAGCGATCGCCAACAAAAAACTTGATTCGCCCGAGACGCGAGAGTGCCTCTGCTCTTTTTTATAATTCCTCCGGAGGCTGCTGATTTCGGCTCCCCACCTCCTCCTCCTCCTCCTCCTCCTCCTCGTCCACGCCGCTCACCCTCACCTTCCCGCCGTTCTCTCCGCCGCAACTGGGCAGTCGCAATTATGCAAACAGCAATGGGCATCTCTTAGTCTTATAGCAATCTACGAGATCTCTTACGGGAATCTCGTTGCTTCCTAATAGCTTGCATTTAACGCAGGGGATTTTAGTCTAATGATGGGACGAGGACCAATCGACAAACCCTCCCTCTCCCACCCCTTTCCCCTCCATGACGCGGTTTTGTTGAGAAACACCGCGAATAAGCAATTTTTACACTCGCCTTCAACTTTATTAACTCTCTCACTTGGTTCTTTGTGTCTACGACTATCACACAATTATACTCCAACAAGCCTACAATCCAAAAACAAATGGATGAAACAAGCGTGAAACTTGGAAAATGAGTCCTTTGTACAGTCGTGACTTTGCACCGCAGCTCTTTTTACATTTTGCCGAATTAATAATGATAAAACGGTAGCCGAAGGAAAAGAAATGTTTATAAAGTCGTTTTTAATTAATTAGCTGTCGTCCACTTTGAATTGGTTAAGCCTCTGGATTAATCCAATTTAATACTTTGCCTCGAGTCTCGGATGACTATTCGAGTTTCCAGCATTATGTCGCATTACCTTTTCATCAAACTTTGCAATTACTTGTTTCGGATAAATACCGTTTTCGAATGTGCGAGCTAAATGCAGACTTTTTCACAACAAAACCCGATAAAATAATTAGCTGGAGACCGTGTACACGCTTGTATTTGTGCGTGCGTGTGTGCACGCCTCTGCTACTTTTCTGAAAATGCTCGCATTGATCGCTTAAAGCATTGATACAAACTTGGCGCTGGATAGGTGTGGATTCCGCAGAGATAAGCAGCTCCCTTGAAGTTTACCTACTATTTGAATTAATCGAAAAACGCCAGGCGATTGGCGGTACTTAATATTCGGTATGAAAAATGAAGAGGTGCGAGCTCGATCGGGAATTTAAGGTAATGTCTGACCAAACCGCTGGTCAATTGCGTTTCACTCGTAGCAGAATCAACGATATCGGTGCCTTTATCTTTTCGAATAATAAATTTTTGACAGTCACTCTTTACATGCACGCACTTTCCATCACTTAGAGCCGTACGACTCCATTTATTTAGTATTGCATGGTGAATTGACATTGAAGGGGAGTAATGGATAATGGTGGAGGGGTCCGAATAGGATTTCGCGTTTCAAAGGGAGAAGGAACAACGAATGTCGAGGAATCTCGAGGGCTGGGGAGGGATTTTTCAGGATTCACCTCCTGTGCGTAGAGACGGAAGGCGGATAGACGGAACGGTCGGGTGCGGGGCGCGGGGGGACGGGGGAGTCGGGAGAGGCATGACTATGACTGCGTGTGTGGTGGTAGGCCTCGTTTGAATACCGATTCCCAGATGCACGTGAGTCTTTTGTGCGCGCCAGAGAAAGGATTTCGGTCGATTAGCGCTGGCTCGGTTGCGCTCCTCCTTGAAGGATCGAGTTCCTCTTCGGAGGAAAAAGGATAGGAGCGTTTCGTAAGCAATTTGTAGCGATCGCTCGGGACTGTCGTTAGGCCAGGAGGAAATTAACAAGGCCTCCCGGAATCTCATTGTTAGAAGGGCCTCGCTCGGTCCGCGGCGACCAACAGTTAGACGTCCGACTCTTGGTATCAGGAAGGGGCCGAGATTCTTCATTCCCTCTCCATATGGCGAAAAAAAAAGTGACACGCGCTCGCTCCAGGAACACGAGAATGCACACGGAGATAAGCTGATCGTCTGGCCCTCGTCGCCGAGAATTCCTCTTCCCCGAGATTTGGAGGAGAAATTTTGCTCTGTGCATCTATAATCTCGGCGTCCACTCCTCGGGAAGGGGAGCCACGCAGAATTTATAGACACCTATGGTAAGTTATAACTAGATATAGGTACATCGGGATACTGCGCACATGCGCTTGTTTCACTGCAAATGACGCACACACGCGGGCTTACGGGGACATCGAGGTCCCCTCCCCCACGTCCACAGAGAAAGGGAGAGAGAGAGAGAGAGAGAGAGAGAGAGAGAGAGAGGGGGAGGCCAAGACGCCCCTGTGCGAGTCTCGCAAGAATTCCAAAGGTCGCTTCTCTTTTCCTTGTTATGTTAGCATCGCGGCCCTCTCCTCTTATCTGCCGAAAACAACAACAACAACAACAACAATAACACTGATAACCAGAACTACTTCCTATTTCTCTCCTGACGACATGCTTTCTGCCGCTCGAATTGTATAATGGATAAGACGTCTCGGCCATCTCCACCTGGAACAGTTGTAACCCATGAAAGGGAGGGGAAGCGTGAGTGAGCGAGAAGAAGGGTAGGGCTGCCAAGACGACTACATTTCAGAGAGCACAATGAGTGCATGTCCAAAACCCCTAGAAAAATTAAATTTTCCAGGCATGATAGTTCACTTTGCATCAACCAGAGCCCCAATTGTGAGTGACACATCCACAATTACACTGATTTATCCGACTTTGCAAATGCTTTAAAGCTTTTTGCACCCAATATTTAAATCGCCGAAACTCTTAAATTTAAAAGAGAAATAAACATGCATTATCTATTGAATTATCGATTGATGATGAGTAGGAATTTTTTTTACCGACCAAAACGTCGAACACTGGGCCTACGTAAATATCTACGTTAAACCAGAATCGCGGTGATACATTATCGTATTGCATTCTAAATGAAGATGGCGCTCTGCTCGGTAATGACAATATTTCAAAAGCGTGATCCCAAGTCATTAGTTGGTTGACGCTCGATCGATGTCTATCGTCCGGTGAGTGACCAAAAAGAAACATCTCACAGGCCGACATACATTCCTGGAACGTTAATCTTTGACCCTTGACTACTAAGAATTGACTACTACCTACATACCTGAATTTATTATGGCATTCGTTCAAAAAGAATTTCAAATCTTTCATTTTTCTACAGTTGTGGAATTGAATTTAAAAGACTTTTTTGCACAATATAACTGGAATTTATCCGATTTCTTACACTTAGGAATGATTCGTCTCCATCCAATTCCCACTTTCATTGCACCTGCATTTTTCTTATCGAAAGGTGGAAGCAGCACGCTTACAATACTTTTAAATATCCGACAGAATCAGTCCGCTTCGCGCAATTATGTTTCCAGTATCTACATTTTTGCGGTATAATTATTGCGAATACATCTTTCTTGATAATTACCAAGTATATTATAATTAATACACCAAAAATTCTATTCCCATTAAACCGTAAGCTTGCAATTTTATATTTAGAACGTTAACTTTCAAATTTTGTCTCCAAAAACAACATATTCTCGACTAAGAATCGCTATGACAACATTTATAGCGAAAAATTGAAATTGTCCTTTCCCATATTACGTTGAAATTCTATTTATATTTCATTATAATTACTATTAATAAGACATGTAATCTCATTAAATTTTAAAGTTCTGATGTATCAAAATACTGATAATTATTGTATACTTGCTTTTTCAACTTTTTAATGCTAAATTTTTTTTCATTTTGACGTAAAAACTATTCGAATTATTGGAAGTCAAAAAAAGTTTAAAAATTGTTACAAATTTTTTTTTTTACAGCAAATAACTTATATATTATAAGTAATAAAATATTCTTGAAAATTTGTAATTGAGCTCAATTGGCTACTCAAAAAGCATATTGTAAAATTTAAAACTATTAATCGTTTTTAACAAAAGTTATATCTTTATTGAAAATGCATTCTTATGGAAGTGTGTTAAAGTGATTTTTTTTTTTTTTGAACAGTACAAATAATGAAGAACACATAATTGCTAATAAAAAAAACTCCATTTTTTTATCGTTAAATAGAAAAAGAGGTCCGATAAATATATTTAAAAATTGAAACTTCTAGACACCTTATTATAGGTGATATTAAAAAAAGAATAAACTATCTCATAATATTTTAACGTAAGAATTGTAAAACTTGTCGACGTCAATTATGAATATGTACATATATAGATACATAAGTTTCTTAATTTGAAATTATAAAAAATTGAATTAAATTTTATTTTAATTACTTTTAATTTATGTAAATAAGTATAAAGTATATTTTTTAAAAATCTTTAGAAATTTTTATTATATACAAAGTTTTTGGATTCCCAATTAAAAGTAAGACAATTTTACATTTTAATAAATATTTTGATTTAAATGATTAATTATTTAATATAAATTAAATTTACATTATGTAATTCTTTATATATTTATGTATAAGTTTTTTGCATATATATTTACATAAGTTGTATTGTTATAATTTTAAATGTATTTTGAAGTGAGTGGCGAGGCTTAAAAAACCCATAATAAATATAATTTTTTAAATGTAACAAAACACATACATCGGGAGTAATAATTATAACTTGACAAAACAACAAAATAAAATGAGTAATGCTAAAATGAAATTATTAAAACCTTATTTTAGAACGTCTATTTCTTTTTTTCACGTGTTTGGTCTCGTACCTGCAGAATTTTACCAAGTCCGTCAGGGACAAGCACGATAGACATCTAGACGTCTAGAATACCCTTATGATGGGAAAATCAAGTAATTGGGAGATCGGTTGATCATAAAAAATTATTATAGGTATTTGTGAACCAGGTAAACCGTACAGGTTTCGACGTGCAACGGAAAAACAATAGAAAAGCGAAGGTGTTCGGTCGGTTTGATATACTTATGAAAGGCATTCACGCGAAATCCATCGAGCGAATAACTACTGCGAGCGAATTCAAACATTGATTCTATTTTTTAAACAGTTTATGAATTTTGTACAGATAATAGTATAATAAATATAGTAAAATTAGATAATATGAATCATTCAACTACCCAGCGTTTCAAGGAGGCACTACTTGCGAAAACAACGAGTGCGTACCGTTTTAACTTGAGTTTACTGAGTTACAATATCGTGGGGGCGGTACTTTTCAAGGAACAAATTAACAAAAAATTTGCCCGAATATCACGAATCATTACTCCTTAAACAATTTAATAAAATTCATTTACTTTTTAGGTTTTTAATATCTTTGTATTATTATTATAAAATGTTATTATTTACTTTCATGTAAAACAACATAAAAAAAAATGATTGATTTTTATTATCTTACATTGCAAACTTGCATAATCATATCCGAATGTTTATGACTATAAAATAAAAATAAAATGCAAATAATTATATTGAAAAAAGCAATTTAAAAGTAATATCTTTTAAAAAATGTTTATTTAAATTTATTACTTATAATCCAATCCTTGAATGTTTAAAATTATGTAAAATAAATATTTTTATTTTTCCACAACTTTCTCGCAAGCATGTAATCAGTGATGCATCCTTGAAGCAGCTGTTTACACCGATATATAAAAAGAAAATCCTTCCATCTGGGCTTCTTCCACTACACTTTGACCAGTCTACGAAAATCTCCAAAATTATATTCAACTGTTCAAATAGGAATGGGTAAAGCCGACAGTACCTTTAGTACTAACGACTGCATCAAGAATTGCATTGCCTCCTATGAACAATTGTAACGCAGGATATATAAGGCACCTGATCTTCTTTCGTGTCATCCCCTCGAGATTTAGTTAAAATATTTTATTCTTTTTTTAGCTCAGTAAAACAATATTATTAAAATTATATCTTGTGCATTTACACACGCGTGAGGCGTATCGTTAATCCTTTGGCGATTAGTCTTTACGCGCAGAGTCGATTTAAAGTAGAACTTGTTAGAAAACTTAGAACAGAAGTGAAACTTTGATACTTATAAGCAGTATATTACTTTTATTGGTTTGTATTCAGGTTTACGCTTTTCTTGGATGTATATTACAATGTTCATGCGGTATTATTAACGTGCTTTCTTACAAGTAATTCATCATCCATTCAGATCATGTAGTAGTGTATTAATTAAATCGCAATACATGTAGTGTATAAATAATGTAAAGCTGAAATTGAATAATAATACCTTATATTTCTTATTATTATAAAAGCGAGGGATAAATAAAGAACCAAAATAACGTTGGCTGTAAAGTAAGAGTATTAACTTCATCGATTTGAAAAATATTAAATCAAGACTTACCCTGATCTAATCGAATAATTATTAGATTTAATTCAATTAAATTTGATTCATCCACCAATCTACTTGAAACATTTCCATCTTCTTCTCTAAATTTCTCAGATCGTCGTAGGAAAAATCCCGCATTTTGGAACCGACGATAAGATCTTAAATAATTTTTCCTTCTCATTATTTTTCTTTAAGATTAACTTATAACTACCGAATCATTGAAATTATTATACTATGCCAAAATCATATGTGTACATGAATTTTATCATTGTCTTTTATTGTTATTGTTTAGTCTTAAATTGTAGTTTAATCATTTAAAAGGAATTTATTTTTAAATTTTGTAAGGTTAACGTGAAGTTTATTTAGAGGTAATGGTAGGAAAAACCAAAAGTTTTATTTTTAAAAGAATAAGGGATTTAAAGGCAGATTATTTAAAACTTCCTGTGAATCAATTTAACGTTAATATAATATTTTAGCCTTATGAAGAATTGTCAATAGTTTTGAGACTCATCCTGAGAGCTATTAGCTCGTTACTGGCTCATTGAGGCCGCCCTTACTACCTGAAATGTAAACCAATCACAGGCGAACCAATAGGGCGTATCAGCGGTAGGAGAACCGATTCACCCTATCTTATAAATATAAGCAAATTTTGCAAAAGAAATCAGAAAAACTTTTATTTACATAACGCGAGGCACTGCATTTCTTTAGACAGAAAAAACTAAACCAATTACGGTATTATTATTTACACAAAAATTCCTCCGTTATTAATTTAAGACAGAAAAACCGTTTTCTTTTTACGGGATAAAACAGATGTTGATAATAATAAATTACAGTAATTATTTAAAGGTAAAATTAATACCATGGTAAATTATCAGTAATTTTATAATAATTATAATATCTAAATTGAACCGAGCAAAGCTGCACAAGTTACAAATTTAATGATCTGTTATCAAAGTCATCTAGGTATCTTTTTCATCAATTTCATAAATAAACTGTCATAATAAATAGAAAACTTAATTCAGTATTGAAATAAACCGTTGTTTCAGCCGAAGAATTCTCGTTCGTCTGGTCGTTAAAAGAAACTTCACTATTATCAGGAAATTTAGTCGTGTGACGAGTCACAGGAGTCATCTATCCTGAAAAATTAACACAATTGTGTTCAAGGTAAACCAGAAACATCTAGTACACACGGAATACAGGACGAGCTAAAGCAGATGTCTGGATTAATCAATGTTATAACCGGGCTTTTTGACAAAATTAGCACATAACAATATTACTTTATTACGAGAGAATTTAATACTAGAATGGCTAAATGAAGATTTATTTAATGTCCCTTTTTTTTATCACTTTGCTGTCAAAAAACATTTCATTAAATGAAATAAAATAAAGCTATTTGACTTATATTACTTATATTTTTTAACTGATAGTAGCTAAGCTAATATATTATATTAATAGTTATAATACTACAATTGCTTCAAAATATTTTATAAGAGATTAAATTTAGTATCAAATATAATTTATGTCGGGAGTCAAATTATAATCGATCTAATTCATAAAATAACAAATATAATCTATAAAGTCGAAATAATTAATTATAAGATGTTTAATTCACTATGTCAATTTTATGATTAAGTAGCAAAAACGATTAACAAAAATGTATCATGTATATTAGAATAAAATTATGGATCCAATGTGGTACAAAGTTAATAAAATAAGTTTTTCTTTATTATTTAGCCTTTGTTTCGACAAGGTATCTCTTGACCTTGTCAAGTCAATTTATTAAAAAAATTATTACAATTACAATAATTATATAAATACGTGCCATTAATATACATTATTAATGCATTATTAATCAATGCATTTCAGGAAATATATCTTTTCTGAATATGCACTAAAGTTAAAAAAAGTATGAAATAAACTTAATAGCGAGTTTTAATAATGAACTAGACTCTGTTTGAATAAGAGACAAAGATAAAACCGAAAAATGGGATGAAACTAATGTTGTGTACAAAATTAAATGCAAAGACTGTTTATCGGTGTACATTGGAAAAACAAAATGTAATTTAAAACTAAAGATAAACGGAAGAAATAAAGATATTAACAATACATCTATGCTAGCTGCACACTTCTACAAGTGCGATCACAATATATACCGGAATAATGTTGATATTCTTGACAGGGAGACTAATTTTTAAAAAATGATTGATTTACGAAATGACACGCATTAATATTAACAATAATACTATTGATCGATAAGAGGACACGCAAAATTTAAACTTAAAATATCATATGATCCTTGATAATAGGATGAATAACACCATGACGTATTCGAATAATATAAATTGAGGCAAAATGAAGATTGTTTACATACATATTTTGACGTTACAACCAACACGTCGTATAATAACCGCGGATTCCTGCACCCCAATATTAGGTAATTATATTTAAAATAAATAATTTTGTATCTTTAGAACATATATAAATATAATACTTGTAATTAATCTTTTCATAAATAGCATTGATAAGGGTAAGGGATACCGTATCAAAATGAAATTAAATAATTAAGAATAATTTGTTTTATTTACTTTAAACTTCATTGGATCAGTAATTTTATTTCAATAAATAATAACGAGGATGTTTCTCATTAATTTTTTCAAAACTGTACCATTGTATAGTAATCAACGTAGAATATGAAATTTCATATTTAGTATTTAAAAAGATTTTACAAACTAAATTTATGAAAAAACATTAAATAAAAATTAAATAAAAAGACAGTTCTATTTATAACAGTTTAAATGCAAAATTAAACAGCAAGTAATTAATAAATTTTATAATTTCATATTTGGTTCTTAAATTATATTTATTCAAATTGTAATTAACTTAAATATTATGGTTATAATTTTATTTAAAATTAATATAATATATATAGTATTGTACCAATAAATATTTTCCGTGCATAGAAAGTAAATTAGCAGAGATTTTAGAGCTATATCATAATTTTTTAATTTAAATAAAAAATATTGCAACTATTGATAAAATATTGCTTTAGTTTTTTTACAATATTCAATTTACAAAACTATGTTTACAATAATAACATCTGAGGCTAGAATTAAATTAAAATAAATTAAAAAATATGTAAAAATTAGTCACTTTCAGAACAATAATATAAATTTATTTATTTCAACTGATCGAAATTTTCATAAAATATCAGTTCTAAAAGCATTCATTAAATACAGTTAAGATTAATATTCATTTTAAATATTATTCCTTATATATAGTACGATATTAAACTTTCAATAATACGGAAGAAAAGTGCTACACGTAAATGAGTAACACGAATATTATTCGTTCTTCTTTACATGGTTTTTTAAACAAATGGTCTCTTTCGTCTGTTGTGTTTGCGGATTGGAGGCAGTATTTCATTTTGTTTACAAAATACAATTCTATGTGGAATATTATGCTGGTACAGATTAGTCCAAATATTAAAGTTGCAAATGCAAAACCCAATGGACCAGCATCTGCATGATGGAAATAGAGTTTATAATGTTTAACGAAAACTTCGTTTAGGTTTACTGGAGTTCGTCGGTGTAAAACGTCATTTGTACAGTAGAGGACAATTCCTGGCTGTTTTAAACGCATCATTATCTGTACACACCAAAGCAATAGATATTTATTAAAAAAATGCAGATAAAGTGTGAAAAATTAAAAAAATATTTAATTGTACACGTAAATTATAGTATAAAATGCAATAAAACTTTGTATTCATAATGTAAATATCAAAAATGCTAACTGTCATCAATATTAAGAATAAAAAAGAAGAAAAAATTTTTACCTTTATTATAACATTGTATATATAGTATGAATTGAATTTGAATGTATAGTGATAGAAGTGAGATCCGTGCTAATTAATCCCTCATCTCTTCTTCTCCACACTCCTTATCAAATTGCACGCACCCTGCCTTTTTGATTATCTTCATATTTCAGACAAAGCAAAATATTTAAATAAAATATAAGATACAGAATTTATTGTGCAATAATTGCATTTTTTAAAACTGTCGAAAAAACTAAAACCTCAGGTTCATTGGGCTGGAAATAAATTCGGAAATTTTCGAATAATTTAATTAACATTAGTATTATTCAAAAACTAATAATCTGATCATGCTAAAATTTTGTAAAAATAAGGTGTATATTAATCACTTTAATTTTCCAACACTAGAGTTTAAAATACTACAAAATAAAAAATGTTACAAATTTTTTAATTAATTATAATTTAATTAATTTAATTTTCCGATCGATTAATATATAAATTAATTCATCATATTTTTACAACAATTGTATTAACTGCAAATTATCCCTTAACACTTTAGAATTAAAATAACGAATTTTCAATTTATGTAAAAAAAAAAATAAAAAAAAATGCATTCTTTCATTAAAATTGTTAATAAAAAAACCTCTGAATATCATGAGTGGCAATGTAGAAAATAGGAATCTACTGATTTTTTTACGAATTTGATATGTATCACTAGCTGCTTGTTTTTCGTGGCCTACAATTTGCTCTATAGCTTGGTCTTACATAGCGACCACTTGGTTTCCTAAATATAAATAAAAATTAAATATTTTGGCAATAATAAAAAAAAGGTGTAATTCTATCCTATCTACTTTGTGTTCTATAAATATTCAAAAGATTTAAGTATATATCATGATTTAAATTTGGATCCTATATCTAGATCTATTTTTACGATTACTTTTGTTTGTCAGAAATATTTTCGTAGGAATTTCCTTGATTATTCTATCTACCGTTGTATTTAAACAACTGAAAGGTGGATTAAAGACTGTTGAAGCTTGATGTTTTTTACTTTCAAAATAGGCAATTCCTGTTTTTTTGTTACTGTTCTTTTTTTTTAGCATAGATAAAATTTTTTATAATATTATAATCTAAGTTAGTTTATAAGTAAATATTATTAAATTCTCTGCGATATTTTATAATTAATAAATATTAAATAAAAAATTAATAAATGAACGAATTGGTGAATATCTGAATTTGATCCATGAACATAAATACCTGATAATTGTTTTAAATAGATTCAAATAATTTGCTGATAAAATATATGAATCATTATGGAAAATAAATTAGCCTATGAATATTTATAAATAGAAGCATTGAATACTATTGATTTTTCTTATAATTTTGTGTCAATCAATAATAATAATCTCGTTGTAGATATGTCTATTGGTATTCTGATATTATACGTAAAAAATTATTATCATATATGTAATGTATTTAAAGTTGTAAGGTTTTAACTACTATACCTTTCCAGGTATTTTATAATTTTATTTTCATTCAATACAATTACGATATAATATGTGCAATCGAATCCTTTTTTATTTAAAAAGGATGCTTTTGAATAAATAGTAAGCATTTAACAAGGTATTAAATGCTTTAATAAAATAAAAAAGCATTTAATACAAGGTATTAAATGCTTACTATACAGATAAATTGTATATAATAAATGTATTTTTAAATTCATTTTTAATTTTATTGAAGCTAACAATATTTTATAAATGTATGTACTTAGATTTTTTAAATTAAATGTTAATAATCTTATCAGTATTGATGTATATAAAATAAGTATTAAAGTTATTTCTTAAGTTAATCAACGACA
Source organism: Eupristina koningsbergeri (assembly GCA_018907245.1). Taxonomy (NCBI): domain Eukaryota; kingdom Metazoa; phylum Arthropoda; class Insecta; order Hymenoptera; family Agaonidae; genus Eupristina; species Eupristina koningsbergeri. The sequence goes on along the minus strand of JACCHV010000012.1, from coordinate 552,487 downwards.
TTCATGTTATGGACCATTATACAATTAAACGTATACTATTTTAAAACTGTGATATAATGAAATATAATAGCAGAAAACTTTAACAGGTAATATATGATATAGGCAATATTTTTTCTCTCACTAGAATAGATAAAAATATTATTGTTTTAACAATTAATACTCTAGTTTCTTTAGTAAAGCTATAAAAACATCATGCAAATTTAATAACAATATTAATGATTGACAACGAGTTCTTGCAATTAACCATTTTTTTTTATCGAAAAAAGGATTAAAAGCATTAAAAATACGTGTAAAAACATTTTTGTGAGATTTAATGATAGCAATCCTACACTAACATCGCATAAAACGGAAAAATAATTCTTTCCATATTAATCAAAAGAAATGAAATATGTGTGGTATTTAATATTGTCAATTAAAAATTATATTTGTTTTCAAAGTTTTAGTCATAAATAAAAGTATTAGTACATACTTTAATTAAATATAGATTATTAACTTTTAAACTCTATTCAAATTAAAAATTAAAAATATGTTTATTAATAGAAAATAAAAAATATATATTTGCATAAATTAACGAGTAATTAAAAAAATTTCTAAAAAATATTGTCTATGCTTGAGAATAAACATACATTATCTAAAAATTATATTTATTTATAAAGCGGATATAAAAACACAAGGGCAACCTTTTAACGTATAGAAAGTTTTTCTTTTAATTTTTGAGTGTATTTTTATTTAAATTTATATGAATCTTAATGTAAATAACGTATTATGTTAAAATTATTTTTTTAGATTTGATAAAAACATCAAATTCTCGTTCTATTTATCTCAATATCATAACTTAAAAATAGTACTAATTTTAAAAATATACTCTTTTAATATATTTAAAAATATTTTTGAAAAAAAACATATTTTATTGTTCTACAGCATTCATCTTTTAGGCGTTTGACATTAAATTTTTAAACATTTAAAATTTTTAATTTAAGTCCTTGAATTCCAGTAGTATATATAAAATCTATATTATTTTAAGAACACACACACACACAAACACACACACATACGTATGCCTTTGTTCTTAAAGTGTGTGAAAAGTATATTACAAACGAATTCAAATAGAAAAAATTAAATTAAATATAATTGTTTTATCCCGTAAAAAGAAAACGGTTTTTCTGTCTTAAATTAATAACGGAGGAATTTTTGTGTAAATAATAATACCGTAATTGGTTTAGTTTTTTCTGTCTAAAGAAATGCAGTGCCTCGCGTTATGTAAATAAAAGTTTTTCTGATTTCTTTTGCAAAATTTGCTTATATTTATAAGATAGGGTGAATCGGTTCTCCTACCGCTGATACGCCCTATTGGTTCGCCTGTGATTGGTTTACATTTCAGGTAGTAAGGGCGGCCTCAATGAGCCAGTAACGAGCTAATAGCTCTCAGGATGAGTCTCAAAACTATTGACAATTCTTCATAAGGCTAAAATATTATATTAACGTTAAATTGATTCACAGGAAGTTTTAAATAATCTGCCTTTAAATCCCTTATTCTTTTAAAAATAAAACTTTTGGTTTTTCCTACCATTACCTCTAAATAAACTTCACGTTAACCTTACAAAATTTAAAAATAAATTCCTTTTAAATGATTAATCTACAATTCAAGACTAAACAATAATTATTATTAAATATATAAATTAAAATTTCATAAATATTTTAAGCAATGATTAGTGAAAAACATGAAATTAATATAAATAATTGCTTATTAATATTATTGAAAATTCTACATTTGTTTTATTATATTTATATAAATTTTTTTTTTATTAATTTTTATTATTTTAAGTATTACGTAAATTAATATACACATATAGGTATAAATTAATATTATTAATAATTCTTATTTATTTTCTATCAAAATTTAGTGCTAAAAATTGTGTTGGTTTAACATTGTAGTATTTGAGTAACTGCTTGTTCAAATAATTTATCTTGTATTAAGAATGAAATTAATCGGGCTTATAATTAAAATAACAAACAAAAATACAACATTTATTAAAAAAATTTTTAAAATTATTTATGTTCAATTAGAAATAGCTTAGGCTGATCATTAACTAAAGTTTATTTGGTAGTTTTAGCATTAATAAAACTATTGCAAATTAAAAAAGTCAAAAGTTTGTTGCATATACGTTTGAACATTTATAGGATTAAATAACACCTTAAATAGAATATGATAAAATATATGAAATATTTACTTTTAATTAAATATGATGCTATCTTAATAAATATTCGTATTAAAATTGCGATAAAATAAAATTTATTGAATAAGCTTAAATTCATTTTCGGCATTTGCGAAAGCATTTTTATGGCATAAGTAATGCAACGCGTGGTGTTTAATATCAATTCATTCATGTATTTTATTACTTTTTAATAATTTTTATCAACGGCTTTTCTCACATTTATCTCTTCATAAAGATATTTACATGAGTAAATAGATGTTTATTTAGGTTCTTATATTTATACAGCATTACACAACTTTTATGTTCAAAGGTATAAGGAGTTTGGATACAAGGAAATAAATAACGTAGGTAGTGTTCTTTGTTAAACAATATATATCCCAAAATTTATTCGCTTAATTCATGTATATTCGACTCAATAAAAACCACTAAGTAACACTAAGTAACATATGGGCATCCTATGTAGCTCAATGTCAATAATCACAGGAATGGTTATATTTTAATTAATTTTAATTAATATTTTAGTTAATTGACTTACTTTGCACAATTATGCAATGAATTAGTTATAGAATTATTAACACTTTACTTAGCATATCCACAGGCCTTCGTATTTGATTGGCTTACGGTCTTCACTAGATTTTTGAACGGCAGCTTCAACATACAAACATTTTTATATTCCAGCTAATGGTAATCATTTCTATAGATTTATTACAAATATTCTGTAATTAGAATATATTTTGCATCTTTAAAATTTTAGTTGTCGTCAATTGCTATCAAGATAATACTGAAACATTTCTACAACGTCTTTGACGTCATAAATTCGTTTTTTCTTTTTATTTTTTAGAGTTGTAAAAAACAGAAATATTTTGTAAATATTTTTCATCTTGATATAACAATGAATTACTGCATATAATAAAAATGTGCACATAAATGTAATATTGTGCTAAATACTTTACCTTATTAATATTGTAAAAACAATTTTGTCCCTTTTTCTTACAATACATGTTTTCAAAAAACAAAAAGATATGGTTATATATTGTATTGATTACATTGAAAAAAAGTATAAAAATATTATTATATCTAATTAACTAATCATACTAATTATATTCTAAGAATGTAACTGCAAAATTATATGCTTTTTATTTAAATTAAAAGTATTTAAATTCTTAATAACTTTTGAAATCGTTAAATTATATAGATATTAAAATACATATTCTATATAATTATATATAATTATAATTACAGTAATGTATAATATTATATGTAATATAATTGTATAACTTAATATACTATACGGTATTCAATTGCATTTCGATATTATTGTGATAATTTATAAGTAATAAAATTTGAGAAATCTTAAATATTATATTTTTATGCATTTAATTTTCATAGTATCTGTTTGATAAATAATATGAAATTGCAGTTCTATAAAATTTTATTCGAATAGGTTATATTATAATTTAATTAAAATATTAAAATATTAAGATGTAATAAGCAAAAAGAAAATGCTTTCAGTAATCAAATATGTAATTAGAAAATTTAATCGTATTGCGATGATGAAAAATATTGGAAAAGCTTTAAAGCTCTAAAAGATTTTATTTCAGTAAGAAACATTTTCATTGAATTATATTATGAGTTATGAAGTATATAATACATAGTACTAATATTAAATTTTCTTACTTTAATTTTATGAAAATAAAATTATACAATATGTTTGGTACTTTAAAACGTCGAACTGAAATTCGTCACATGTGATGATCAATGAATTAAAAAATGAAGAACAGAATATTTTTAATAAATTCAGATATTTCATTGGTTTGATAATTAAAAACGCATCATATTTTAGTCATGAAAAAGTATAAAAAAATTGTACAATAATATTTAATCATATGTTTTTGTTGAGAAAATATTTTTACCATTCAATCAGAGGGAGCGATTGAATTTAGTTAAAATTATTAGGACCTGAATCGTATTAAGTAGTAATAATTTAAGGTACATTAATTTTAAAACCAAATCAAGTTAGTAATTGAATAGTAAAATCAATAATTTTTATTTTTCTTTGCAATAAATTTGTAAATTTATGATTATTTAAATTTTAAACACCAATTTATTTTATATAATTTTCATAATTTTATCGTTTTTTTTTTTAATAGATTACTAAATTCTAGATTATTATAAGTATTAAATACGTTGAATAGTAATTGTAATATAATGGTTTTCATTACCATTGTATGATAGTTTTCATTTACAAGATAGAAAATAGTGTCTGGATAGTATTATTTTTTCGCTAGTCTGAACAAGTATAAATTAAAACAATTCCTAAGATTTATAATATTGAGAGTAAATGCGGCACCGAATAATATCAATAACTGTAAACTTTCCCTTCCTTTCACAATTCGAAAATAGGAGGGTATCCAACAGGTATGCAGTGTTAAAGTGCATACAGAGCTATCGAATCACGAGAGCATTTAAAAATATTCAGTTGTACGTATCATACAATATTGTGAATGTAATCAATAAAATAAAGACACGCGCAGTTTAAAATTTCCAGTATTTTAAATTATGAGCTTAAATAAAAATGTTTAGTAATCGATGAATTATGGTCGTTGAAATAAGCTCCTGGACAGTGAGTTTTATGAAAAGTTCATTTATTAAAAATGATCAAACTCAATTTCCTGGAATGACGTTCATTCATCCCTGTAATTGAAAAATATGTGGGAATAATATCATGTTGACTTTTGAACATTTTAATATATTTAAGCATATCTTCCGTACTCTGATAAAGTTTTTTTATACATTTGTTCATTCATTAAGTCACTGAATAATAATTATTTTTTATATAGCTTTATGCTTTGGTTTTGTTAATTACGTCATTAGATGAGGAATATATACCAAAGCATATTAATGAAGTGGCGTCAATAATCGAATGATCATTGACCAGTATATTTATACTCTTATTTGCACGAAATATATCCTAATTACCCTATGCATCAATAAAATTCATTTTATAAATATTATTTTATATTATTAGAACCACTTAAATTAAACAACAACGTACAAGTGGGCTTATAATGGTTGATTTTTATTTGTTGCCTAACTTGTTTATTTAATGATCATACTTAAAAAATTAAATATTTGCTTATAACAATTACTTCAAATTTAATAAATAATCGAATATTATTTGTTTTATTTGATAAAAGTGCAATTATTAAAAACATTTTAATTACTTTTAATTTATTCAATTTTTTCATTTATTATACTTTTATTATATAATCATTATTATCATTCATATATCGGGTATATATTAAATTAAATTAACACTATATGAATCTTAGAAATAATAACATAATACTTATATTTGGTAACGATACCATTTTTATTTATTTTTAAGTAAAAAATTATTTTTTAATAATTGATTGAAGATAGTAATATAATTAAGATTAGTGAAATTTCTAAGGGAATAATTCATTTGTTTAACAATACTTTGAATGTAAGAAATTAATTGTCTGAAAAATTGAAGACCATATTTTTTGAATTGAAGAAAAGAATATAATAGAACAGAGCTCTTTTCCTTCAAATTCAATTAAAGTGATTTAAAATTATTAATGACTGTAGAAGCATTTATTCACAGATGCGGGCGTACGTACGTGTAATTAATTTTTCAATGATAGCGTATAATTTGATTTGTGTGATTTTAACGCGCAATTTCGTAATGAATTTTGAAATTAAATCTTTTTAACATTATAAAAATTTTGCAAATACGTAATAAAACGGATAAAATAAAGAGCTTGTAAGATTAAAAAGTATTTTTTTTCTATTGATGGGTTATCGATTCATCAAGTGAAACATGCTTTCGAGTGATACTAGATAATGAGTATACGTAAAGGCACTCATAGAAACTTAATGATAACGATTCCACAAATAAGAGGGGCTTTTCCTCAGCCTCGCCTCATTTCACTGGCCCAATCCACTTTGTACTGAACGTCAACACAAGAGTATGAGAGGCATAGAGAGAGAGAGAGAGAGAGAGAGAGAGACGAACCAACGTCTTCTCACATACATGTACACAAATACGCCAACGATGACGAACTTTATTTCAGTCCATTGGCTTCTAGCATGCAGAAGTAACGTTATTTTTCCTAGTTTTTTATTTTGTATTTTAATGTTAAATTAGTAAATTTAGTAACTTTTTGTGTGACGTCGCGAATCTTCAGTATTCTGTAATCTACGGAAGGTTAAAATTGTTTACGTCATAAATAATTGCAGTAAAGTGGTGCGGAATCAAATGTTATAATCAAATTTCAATCTCTTTCCGAGCTATCGGTTGTATCTTTGATTTCTTTCATTCTGGTTCTGCCTATTGCTATAGTCGCACTAATTCAGTTTAAAATATGGGGGTACTAACAACTTTTGTCAGATCAGTAGGAGTCATTACAAGAGGTGAGTTTTTGAAAATTATCACAAACGCATGTGGCACTTGTTCGTAAAATTATTGTATTTCATAAATTTAAAAAAGATGTTAAATTTTATTTTTAAAAGTTTTATAATTTAAGATTTCTTATTGTTATTGCACAGCTTTTGCACTCTTCCGAAAAAATAAATTTTGAAAGAATCGAAAATAAATGGTTCGATAAAAAATAAAATTGCAAAGGTAACGTTAAAGTAAAAGCATTTTAAACAGGAAAAGAGAAATTTTTAAATAATTTATAAAAATTTAAATAATTTTAAATAATTTTGAATATAAAATTTGCATAAACTACTCGAACAAAAATATTATTTTCATTCAAACTTTTATACAATAAATTTCTAGCACATGATTTTTATCTCGTATTATCAAGCATATTATGCAATGACTTCTTTACAATTTGATAACCTAATATCTGTTCTACATGTATAAATACAACATTTATTATATTTATGCATATATGTATGCATGTATATTAAAATGTAGAATTACATTTTTAATAAGTTATGGTATAATAATAGATAATAATATATAATAATTGATGTTGAAATAAAATGAAAATTATTTTAGAAGCACATGTAAATAAGTCCATTTATGTTAATTAACTTGGTTCTATTCTAAAATGTAGCAAAAGTTTCAATTATACTTCAAGTTTCTTTGGATATTTTTAAACTTATAAATATTTAAAATTTATCGCATCAAGCACCTTTTATTTAATAATCATAAATTATTGGTTTGCATCAACGTTATTACACACCTGTTTAATGCATTTAAAAATATAGTTACAATTGTGTCCAATGAAAGTTTAATGAAACAAATGCTAAAGTTATACTATTTTAATAAAAGTTATAGCTCTTTGATTAGTTATAGTTAACAAGTAAGTATGATGCGTTGAGAATACAGCGCATGAAGATTTTGTTAAAATATATAACTTTATTTTTTAATGACGCCATCAGTGAAACAACGAGACTTTTCAAATGTCGGCTTTGTGGGCCTGGGTAATATGGGTGCTTTTATGTCCAAGAATCTCATTAAAAAGGGATACAAACTCACAGTTTACGACATTGACAAACGTGCCATTGACAATGTAGTGAGCGCCGGAGCTAAAAGTGCTGGGAGCATTGCAGAGGTTTCAAAAAATTCCGAGGTGCTGGTCACCATGTTGCCTATGAACGAGCACGTCTTGGAGTGCTATACCGGTGAAAACGGTATCATAAGGTTGGTATCTGTGCGTGATTTAGCGTGATTTAGCGTGATTTAGCGTAATTTAGCGAAATTTGGTGCAATAGTGCCTTTTCTCATCGAGAATCTCTGTTACAATGGAATTGACAATGTTTTAGCGCAGCAAAAACAGGCACACTTTTGATCGATAGCAGTACTGTCGATCCTACAGTTTCACAGACCGTTGCTCAGGAAGCGAGGAAAAAGGGTCTTAGATTTATCGATGGTCCAGTTTCAGGAGGTAAATTATTTTTTTATGAAAAAGTGCTTTCGTTAAAAAATACATCGTCACTTTTGAAATATTATCTATGACGAGAAATTGTCAAACTTTTGGAATTTAATTAATACTTAATTATCCAATGATATAAATGACTTAATAAATATCTCATTGACTGAAGTTTATCAGTTTATTCAGTTTATTATCTTCAATATTATGCTTATATCCATTTGAGCCATTAAAGTTTGGACTTGAATAATTTAAAATTCAGGAGTCGTTGGTGCGGAAAATGCCACACTTACTTTTATGGTCGGTGGAGCCAAACCAGATTATGATGAAGCTAAATCATTTTTGGAAGCCATGGGCTCGAGGGCAATTCATTGCGGGGAAATCGGAATGGGTCAAGTCGCAAAAATTTGCAATAATATGTTACTCGGAATTTCCATGATTGGCGTATCAGAAGCTCTGAATCTAGGTGATAAGTAAGTTTTTCATTTGTAACAACTTGGATAAGTTAGATAAATATTAATGCTTTTTTATGCATTTTTTTTTCCATTGGTTATTATTAATTATTTTACGTTTTATTTACTATTTGAAAACTGATGCAGTATTCGTTTTGCATTTCTTGAATATCCTGCGCACCGATTATATGAAAATGAGAAGGATTATTCGATAATGTGATTCGTCTTTCAAGTTATTGAAATTTAGTGCTCATAGTTTAACTTACATTTAATCTATTCTGGTTTATATCTTAATAACAAAAATTGTTCGAGAAATGGAATTTATATACAATTGACGTGGACACGATCCTTAAAATAATCAATACTTTTGTTAACCAATTATATAAATAAATAATAGTTCGACAAGTGATTGATGCAATTGGACTGACAAGAATGATTAATGAAAGGCTTGGTGTGATTATTTATTTAAAGAATAATATTAAAATTTAACTGCTCCAGAAACAACCGCTTTATTGTTTTCGACATCAAGTGTCAACTTGTAGAAATTTACAATGGGACAGGTGAAGAATTTATAGTTCAAAAAAAATTTGTTAAAAAAATAATTAAAATTACAATAATTTTGGCCTATGAATTTTCAGTTGAGTAGATGATAAAAAATGAATAAAAGTTATTAATTTAGTTTATAGTGATATTCTGACATGAGCTTTTTTTGCCTTTTTTAATACCAAATGATTCAAATATAATCTAATGGAATTATATGTAATTTTGGATGATTTAATTTTTTAAATATTAAATTAACACGTACAATATAGCTGTAATATAAAAAATATAGTGAAATATGCAAACAATAATTTTTAGACTAGGACTGGATCCGAAAATTCTCACCGACATTATCAACACGAGCACAGGAAGATGCTGGTCGTCGGAAATTTACAGTCCAGTTCCTGGGATAATTCCCGGGGTTCCGAGCTCTAAAAATTATGAAGTAATAAATATATATGAATTTGCCCATTAGCTTACTCTCATTTTAATAATAAATGAATTTTTATTGTGAAACATTTCAGGGTGGGTTCAGCTCGCTGCTTATCTCCAAAGATCTTGGGTTGGCACAAGCTTCCGCAACGAGAGCTGGATCGCCGATTGCACTCGGAGCCTTGACTCACCAAATTTACAGAACGATGCTGGCTCAGGGATTAGGCAATAAAGATTTTAGCATCATTTATCAGTTCATTCGGGGAGAACACAAAATATAATATGTATTTTTTGTTTTCAACCTGCAGAAACGTCAACTGAAAATTTAAGAGCATTATACAAGTGGATTTTACGAATTTTCAACGGCTGAAATAAGTGCGTTAAAAGTGACTTTTGCATCAATTAACTCATGTGCATATAAAAAGTCTTGTTGGCTTAACATCCATTAAATTTTTGATAACCATAACTTACGATAAGTTACTTTTAGTAATTTAAACTTGGGCACTGATTTATTCGTGTAAATAAATACCGAATGTTAAGCTTTGTTTTTTATATTACATGTTAATATTTTCACAAATATTTCATGCACTTCTACACTTTTTTTTTTTATTAAAGTTTTTAATTTTACATTTTTTAATTTTTCATATTTGTATTGTAAATTAGATAATTAAAAACATTTATTTAAAATGTATGTTAAATTGTTTTTCATTTGCACACACCTTGTAAAAATAAAGTGGAATTTTTTCAAATAATGTATATTAATTTAACAATTCAACTTTTTTTTTAGGCAAATAGTTGACGAAGCGACGTATAGAAGTAGTTTCTTTTTTTATTAAACTTTAGGCTTGATAAAGTTAACGTAATGTGGTTCCATTACACTTGATTGAACTTAATAAAATGGATTAAGAGTAAATGATATTAAATACAAGCACAACAATTGTATTAATTCCATGACTGGAGCAGCCATATGTTTTATCGAATAAAACAAATAATAATTATTCTTGCTATAAGGGACGTAAATTTTTCGAGTTATTTTTAGATTAAAAGCTTAATATTTATATTTAAAAGGACCGTCTGCTAGTGTTTAATGATTACAATCAGAATATACATTATTACTTCGATACGAAAAATTATTTTTTTCAAGGGCATTTGTATGCTCATGGAGTAGATGGCCAAAAAAACTATGGAAACTGCGGCGAGAGGGGGATTTTTCCCATACCCGTTTTTCCTGTAGTTTTATGGGTGTATTATACGAATCAGAGCCGAACATTCCGAAAATTCTTATCGTGCACACAGCTAGGCATGTGCGCGCACGTGTATAAAAATTGTAGTTCATTTGTTCGGTAGCAGTTATTTTCCTCTCAAGTACTTGATGGCTCTGCCTACTACTATTAATAGTGATTCCGAGTTTAATAGCAGGGCCGATACAAAAATAGGTGTTGTTAAGCGGGTATTAGAACACGATGTGGAAGATGTTTGGGTCTCGGTCTAGGCGTAGGTCGTCGGTAGATGAATGAGCGGTGGCATTTGTGCGGTAAAACAGAGGTCCGAAGAGGGAGCGGGGGTGGAGTCAAAATAGAGGAGGGCTCGAAAAAGTGCCATGGAATGAATCAGAGTCCAAAAAACGCGTGGAAGAGTTGAGGTGAAACCTAATACGGGTGCGGAGAGGAGGGAGGGTGCGTCCTGCCTTACCGACGGCCTTCGACCACACTAGTCAAGTAGCAGCAGCAGCAGCAGCAGTGCCAAGAGTCCGGGCCGCCCGGCCGATAAAGCAGTGCCCCTGCCACTGCCGTCACCGCCGTTGTCGCCGCCGCCACCGCTCTTTTTGCCATCGTGGAAGGCGCGGCCGGTCGCGGGGGAGGGGGGTCTCTCGCCGTCGAGCTGGAACGGTCGCCCGAGCCGAGGCCAGTCACCAGTGGCGCCTGTGCGAGAAGCCTCTCTCGGGTCTCCCGTGCGCGGCAGTGTCTCGCGGTGTCTCCGATAAGGTGTGCGAGGAGCGAGGCGCGTGTTTGCGTGAGTGCGGCGGCGGCGACCCCGTGTTGTCCGCGGTTGTCTCGTCCGGAGGAGACGAGAGCGTCGTCCTCAGGTCCAGCCCCCCCGGGTACTCCTGACCCAAGATGAGCAAGACGTGCGCCCGCTGCGAGAAGACGGTCTACCCGATCGAGGAGCTCAAGTGCCTGGACAAGGTGAGTGCCGCTCTCCACTTGGGAGAGGAAGGACGCTTTCTCGCTGGTGGCGCACCCGAGAAAGAGCTAGAAGATAGGCGCCTCGCTCCGTCCCGAATAATCCCTGGGGATCCGGATCGCAAAGCGACTCCGAGTCGATCAACAAGTTCGGCTCTGGAGGAAGAGGCTGACTTCCGGGCCGCGTCCGAGGGAGTCAATTAAGCGTCGGCGGCCCAGTGTCTCGAGCCAACACCATCTCCCTCTCGCCCCCCTCTCGCTCTCTCTCTCTCCCTCCCTCCCTCAGACACTCGGTTGCGCTTGGCTTTTGGCGTACTCGGGCGGTTGTGTACCGACCAACGCAGCTGCGCCCTGCATGTTGTAGCACGTGTGTATTTGTCCGACAGCTCCTCTGTCCATCCGTCTATTCCTCCTCAGCCACCCCACCCCACCCCTCTCGTCCACTCGTCCTCCGGCCTCTCCCTCGCTGGTGGCCAAGACGCGAAGGTTGTTTACGCTGTGTGGCGGCGGCGGCGGCGGCGGCAGCGGCCTAAATCCCGAGAGCGAGACCTTAACGGAAACGTGAAAATCGCTCTGCCCTTCGTGCGCTCCGAAATCGCAAAGCGAGGAATACGTACGGACGCGCGCTCTGACTCCGAGTTTTATTGCTCGAAAAATCGTAGGCTCGTCAACTGGATTATTTAACATTTATGGTTTAACGGTAAGACGCTGCTCAATGGGAAACGGAGTCGGTATGCAACTCACGGATATGTATTTATACACATTTGTACGTGCCGTTTCATATTATTCTTACTCTCTCAATTACCGTTAAATTGAAGGCCGCTTATTGTTATTGTCCAACTCCAACTCCAACTCCGATCCGCTCTCTCTCCTCGCGTGTCTGTAGGATCATCATCTCCGATTTTTATTTCAAGAAACGTGCGCCAGGATCTCCTCGACGTGCAAATAGTAAGGGCTTTGGGTCTTGTAATTAGATAAATACGCTCATCGACTGCTACTGTCAATTACTTTTTTTTAATCTTTCTCGCTAAATGAAATTGTCGCAATTCTGTACTTTTCAATATATGGCTTAGAGTGAGAGATGAGAGATGCATCCCGATAAAATGTGCAAGATTTCATACTCGCTTAAGGTCAATTTAAACTCTGAAGTGAATGTTGCACGAGTTTTCGTAGCTGCATCATAGTCTCGTGAAGTAAAGTGCTCTTCCATCCGTACCATTTCTGCTTATCAAAATCTGCAGTTCAAATTTTAATAATTCCAGAGGAAAATAAAATTAATATATTCTTAACCTCAAAACCGTGTTTACAGCTCAAATTCTTCTCTTCGACGTACATTTTAAATTTATATGATTATATTGCATCGAGATACCTTTTAAATTACAAGTGTTGAATTACACTTAAAATTAATAATACAACTTATAAACATATACTTGAAAAGGAATATCAAGACGCATTTTTATATTCCTGTTTTCCATACGTTTTTCTGTATAAATGGACAATTTTTATTTTGCATATACGTTTTCAGTATTTATCTTAACTGGCAGAATAAAAAAATTAATATACATCGTGTAAATAATATGGAATTAATTTTATAAAAGTATGAATACAATTTTTAAAATTAAAATTAAATTAAAATAGAGTAAATTAAAACTAATTTTAATTTAAACAACAATAAAAATATTTCTAGTAAATATAATTATTAATGATAAAAACGTTATAGATGCTTAAAATACAATACAAATTTTCTTTATGTTCTCATACCATTTATTTTATTTTTTATTTAAATTTTATTACATTATTTTCATTCATTTCATTATTTATCAATTATAGATAAAATTCCAAAAAGTTTGCTATTTTAAATTGATAATTCCGTAAATTGTTTCTACAATTTTATGTATTTATTCTACATTTACAATATACGTGTTCTAAATATTGTTATAAATAAATGGTATAAATGTTGATTTGACTATTAATTAAGTAATGGTAACCTTCCAACAGTACACAAATTCATTAACACTTTTAAACAGAAAATTAAAATTAAACAATTTAATATAGTTGTTTTTAACGAAATCTGTGAAAGATTTTTAAATATCTGTACCAAGTGTTGACAGATGCTTGTTAGATTAATAAAATTAAAAGTTACACCAAGTTTAAGTCAATTCATGTAGATACAAATGTTTTATTAGATTGTTATCTGGTATATTCACATATAGTGCTGGAAAATTTATTTATAAAATTTATTAAATTTAAATTGAATTATTTTTGAAAATTATTTAATTACTATGATTATATTTAATTACTCTGAACTTAAATGTTATTATACACAATTTTTTTTAAGTTAAACAAGTTAAATGATACAGGTTTTTTTATCCTTTTATTGCTTATAAATATGTGTTTTATAATCTCTAATGTAAGTTTATTAACATATGATTATGACAAAATATATTTAATATGATATATTTGTAATAATGTGTAAATATATGTGAATTTCAAAATTTTAAATAAATCCAATAAATGGCTTGTACAATTAAAATTAATGTAACCATGTAATTCTTTGCAATTAATTTGTATTTCCAAATAACTCTTATATTATCTTAAACAAAATATGCAATAAATATACTTGTGTAAATTACTGTTCTCCCACATATCAATAATAATTTTAAATAATAATCAACTTAGTACCTATCAATAATCAGAGACCATTAAAAAATACACGAAATGAATTCCTTATTATTTTAAGTTCAGATGTATTAATTTTAATAAAAGTTGACACGAAACATTATTTGTAATTACTTATAGTTTCTTGGCAAAGTAATTCACTCAAAAAATTAATATTATTTGATGGAATAACTTTTCCATGATACACATTGATTGATTTGAGATCAAAAATTTAAAATACATAAAAGGATAATTTTCAACCAAGTCAGCGCAGGACATTCTTATAAAAAAATGTTATAACACGTTAACCAAAGTTCAAATACTATTGATATCTTTGATTAGAAAAAGATTTCTTGATTTGGGTTTTATGTATTTTACTATATTTTATAGAAGAACTGTAATATTTTTTATAATTTTTTGTTGTACGCCCTTTTATTTTTATTTTCAAAATTTTTAAACATTTTTAAGGTTGATATTTTTCAGAATTACAATAAGATACTTTTTCTAAAAAGAAAAGAATTGATAAGATGGTATGCAAAGTACAATTCTCTTTTACTTTTATATCTTATACATGCATTTTAAAAATAATATATAATTATTAATCATAATTAGTCACTGTAATACAGTAGCACTCTAAAAAATTTATTCATTCCAATTTAATTGTTATTATATCTGTTTGAATAAAAAATATGTAATTTTAATATCAATATATTTGTATCCATCATTTAATATAAGAATATAAACAAAATTATTTTCTTTTTAATTAATAATTATGTTTTAGAGTGGTAACAAAATTTTAGTATATCAACATTTTTATAATGAATTGTATATATATTTTCTTTCTAATGTAACTAACATAATCGATCAAACTTAATTAATAATCAATGATTGAATAATTGTTTATTATTATATAAATATACAAGATTTTATTTTAATAATGTTGTCGGACAATTTGTGCACTCTTAAATTTTGTCATAATTCAACTTTGCAATTCAATTTAATCACAATAATTTTCAATTTTTAGCTTGTATGTGCCATAAATAACAAATGTAATAAGTAATAATTGTACTTGTAATGAAGCATGTGTATAAAACGTCTCATGTTGGGTCCGTATTATAGATTAAAAAAACATTTCGAATTAATTTTCTTAACATTAGACTTTTGTTTGATGTAAACAACTTTTAATATATAGATTTTTCTAGATTAAATTTTATATTTATGATATATTGACCTGTTTGTAATTAAAACTTAATAACACAAAAAAATTATAAGTAGTTTAACATATCGGAAAAATCGTAATATCAGGAAAGCAAATAATCCATTATAAATAATTAAGAGAATTACTTATTTATTATTAACAATGCAATTCTCAATTCGATTTAACAATAAAATATTATCTTTCTTAACGTGAATTCGAATTTTTTATTCATTTTATTCCAATATCTCAGTATGTACAACTCTTAATTTTAAGCCATAATTTTTATGAAGTACCTTATTACTATAAAATTATACTACTTTCTAGTAATAATTGCTCGACCATTTCTTTTTATGTTTATATGCAAATGCTACAATTTTTTATTTCAAATTTTCTATAAATTATAAATATACTTTGAGCTTTTTTAATTCAATATAAAGATATTAAATGTGTTGAGAATAAGAATCTATAAATTAAGATTATAAATTATAAATACAGATTTGTTGACAAAGGCATCTTAATTAAATCGAAAAAAATTTACGTACAATATAATGTCTTGAAAAAATTAATTATAGATTCTACTATCTTCAAATCTATGATTATGTAGAAAATAACATTGTTTTTGCAGGAAAATTAAATTAAAATACGTACAATTTATTATCGTATGTAAATATACATATATGCACTTGAGTTCGAATGGACGTACACACACAGCCACATTTATTAATTTTACAAACATTATTTTATTGGGCAAAGTCCCTCAGATATATTCACATATTTTATCTCTAAGTATATTTTTAATATTTATATGTAGGTAGAATAATATTAAAAGCTTTTTTGTTGATTTTTAATTATTTAATTAATATCATAATTTATTATTTATTACATTTATTTTTTATATTTATTGTTTTATTATTTATAATTCTAAAAAATTTATCATCAAAAAACTTTTAAAACTAGTTCATCGTTTAGCACGATATTTATCACCATTTCATTATATTTATTGAAAAATGAAATATATTTTTAAATTATTAATTTTATGGAGTTTACTATTTTTATTACAATAATAATATTTCTATGTAAGAGTGGGTGTTTAATTGAATGCTATCCCTCCATCCCTTTTTCTTTCTTTAACTTATTATCGATGCATTTATTTTTTTGTTCAAGTATTTTTATAGTTGTATCTTTGCTGCATAAAGATAATTTCTATTGACTTGGACATCTCGTTTTAATTTTACTTTTTTTTTTTTTTTTTTTAATTATTTTGTATACATTTTCTTATTAGGTAGGTTTTATTGGTATATTTTGATCAATTATTTAAAATTAATAATCAGTAAAAATAGTTTTTAAATTAATTTTCGTATTATAGATGTAGACGATGAATAAAAATATATTAAAAACTATTATATATGATATTTATTTAAGAAGGTGTCTTGTAATCCAAATACAATATGTATAAAATTTTGAAGTGTTAAAAACAAGGAAATAAAAATTTTTTAATCAAATTTTTAAATAATAGTTTAAATAAAATTTATATAACAATATTTATTCAATTTCACCCATGTTTTATCTTTTGATAAAAAATGAAATTTATTAATTTACATTCGTTTTATTGTTATACATTCGAAAAAAGCATTATGTTCTAGTAGTTCTATCAGTATTTTTTTGTTTTAATATTTTAAATCGGATTATTATGTTTATTTTTATTAAAAGCTAGTACTTTTTTTTTATTTATCATTAGAGTTATTGATATTTGAATGTAAATGTTAAACAAACGTACGGTTGAAAAAAAATCTGATGTATGTGTATTTATTTAATAAATATTTTATAAAACACTTGATCACCATTTTCTAATCCGTAAAAATGATTGTATATAGTAATAACGTTTTCATAATTAAAGTAATCGATAATTTTTTGTATGTAAATAAGTCTGGTAATCCACTTTCAATAAGAATCAACAATCTGTTGAGAGCATAAACAACAGTGAAAATCACGAATACATTTTTAATGAAGAGCGATTTTCACAATACTTTATATACTTTCTTTCACTTATAGTCACTATAATCAAAATTAGAAAATTTACGAATAAATATTGAAAATTATTTTTAAATACCAATAAAATTTTATTAAATCACATATTTTATAATGCAAGAGAAGAAATGCGTTGTATTTCGAGGGTGAGAGTGAAATGGCAATAAATTTTTGTTACAGAACCATTGAGATTCACTAGACATGTCTGACATAAATCGCGAATATTTAATCTGCCCTAATAATGATTTTTAATACTGACTTTTATTCGAATTTCTGTGCGTTATTTTCATTATTGAAAAATATAAATTAAAATATTTTGTTACAGATATGGCACAAGCAGTGTTTCAAATGCCAGGGTTGCGGTATGACCCTCAATATGAGGACGTATAAAGGCTTCAACAAACAGCCATACTGCGAGGCGTAAGTTTACATTTTTTTTGTTGTTGCTGTCTTTTATTAATTCGATGATTCATATTTAAATGTGAATTCAGTCTTTCGCCTTCTAATTAAAATTTTGTTTCATGCATGCACTTAGAGTGATGCGTGCATAAATAATGTGTCCATTTTTCCCCACACAACGGGAAATTTCGTTGATGCTGGAAACCACCGAAAGCTAATGCATTTTTGTACTACACATTACATCATAAAGAGTCGTGATGTGTGTCCTACTTTTTACTGTTCTCCACGTGACAATGCAAAAATTGAAAAAATGAAGCGTCTAACATTTTACCTTTGTAAAGTGTTAATTGTCAGTAACACAATGAAATAATCCGTGAGACGAGGTTGCTTCTGTGTTTGGACATAAATTAATTTTTAAGAAGTGCCGAGGGGGTGATGTGTTGAGTTTGCATTTCCCTGCTGATATGCTTCTTACATTATTAACTGAATAGCTGATATATCTTTTGTTGTAGTCTTCTTCATTGCGAGCATTAAAAATTAATTAAAAATACACAAACATTAAAATTGCTGCGTATGTGGAAAATGTTTAACTATTGCAATGATAAATTTAAATTTACTACTGTGATGATAAACTAACTTTTTCTGCGCTAACACTACCTGATATCAGACAACAGGGTTTTATTCACAATATATAAAATACAAACAATGGATTATGTAAATAACATCATAAATACATTTAAAGTGTTTCTTATACATGTAAAAATTATTTTGCGTATATTATTTTGAGGTTCATCATTTCAATGTAAAGCCATCTCAATTTTAACTATCTAGTAGTAATTTTGTTTTTAATTATAATGTTTACGCTTTAATAATCTTATGAATTTTTATTTTTACGTTTTTATTATACTGTTCTAGTACTGTACAACCATTCGTATGCAATCAAAGTTATCGAAATATAATAAAGAAAATATTCGCGTGAAACACACACACACACCCACCCACACACACACACACCCACACACACACACACACACACACACACACACACGAATATTAGTTAGAGATGATTTTTAGAAAGTATTTTTAGAAAACTTATCGAGGCCTCTGAGTAAAATATTACATTTCAAATGAGAAATTTAAAATGGAATTTTTATAGTAGCAGATACAAAATAATTTTATCCCTTTCATAATGAATATTTTATAAATCATGATCTATTTGAAGTTCATGAAATTATTACAGAACAATATTTTTTCAAATACTTTTTTTATAAATAAAAGTTTACAATTAAAAGATTACATATTTTTAAATTAAATTCAGAATTCATGAAGAGTTCATTAAGTCGTGCTGAAATAAATGACTAAAACTATGAAAATGCTACGTAAGAACTGTAAAAACGTTTATACATAATGAAGGAAAATAATTGCAAAATTAGAATGAAAATCAACTCAAAAAGGTTAAAATGTATAAAATAATATATTTAATTAGAGTACGTTTTTTAGGTATATCGTGTATGTAAATAGATTTCTGCGAAAGATGTTAACTATTCAGAAGAAAAGTTGATTCCTTTAATGAAAAATTAAGTTTTGAAATATTATTTATGGAACCCAAAATTTTTAGAATTATATTAGACATTAAATTTATCGATCAGATTTTAAGCTACGTAAATCAAAAAAATTTGTTATTTATTTTAAAAAGACAATTTTATATACGTATTTGTATTTCATAATTGAGTTATTATTAAAACAGCGTCAACAAAATAATATTAAATGAAAAAAGTCTATTTTTTATACAATTGTTTACATTAATTTGAATGGATTATTATAAAATCGTCGTGTAATAAATCGAGCTAAAGGTTAAATAATTATTAAATTAAGATTTAAAAATATGATAATTGGTATATCTATTTAAAAAATTGCACCTAAATAAAAATAACACGCACATGGAAAAATCTTTTTAGTAATTTATAAAAAATAATTGTTTAGAATATAAAAATTTAAAATTTAAAAATCTCAATTTCAATTAAAGATTTTTAACCGTAATAATTCGAGAGAAGAATCTCGGGACAAAGATATTGATAGTTTTAGTAGCATAGAAGTAAGTGAGCATTTACAAAGGTGAAAGAATGAGGAAAGAAACTAGGGGAGATAGATAGAGAGAGAGAGAGAGAGAGAAAAGAAGGACAAAATGATTTGCTGGATGACGAGAAGAGTGACTGTACAATGAAACTAAGGAAGAAACGGAGAAAAATAAAACTTGCAACACACGACTATCATGATAATCGTGAATATTATAAGCATCAGTACAACTACAAGTACAACTACTAGTAGTACAAGTACATGTAGAAGCATAGTGCTTTTGCGTGACTAGACTTATACATTGTTCAACTTTATACTTAATAAAGCAAACTTGAAATAAATTAATAGTATAATCATTAGTTTAATTCTGCAGACTATTTATTCGTTAAATTTCAAATTTAATTTTGAAGTGAAGCACTTACAGACAAATACTTGTAATTTACTACAAGTTATTTAAAAAATGTTTTAAACTCTTAAGTCAATTAGAGTATTGATTAGCAACAAAATTATTACAAGAAAGTATCGACCTACTGAAATATAATTAGTAGATATAAATATTTAATAAATCCTGTTAATTAAAATTGGGTAATGTTTAACGATCTTTTTTAAATATGTTATTTGAAAACCAATGCGTATCACTCATAATATTCATATTTATACAAATGTAATATAATTATTACAAACGTGCATTATGTATTGCCACCTTCTAACAAAGAAATTTTGCGAACTTTCGTAGAAATTATACGGGCCATTTAAGTTCTTGACTTCATCAAATTATAAAATTTAGACTTATTTTATTTTCAAAAAGTGTACATAAAATTCGTGATGTTATGTTTAACACTTTATTTAGTTTAATTTTAAAAGTTATTATCAAAATATAATTAAAACAATTTATGATTTTAAATATAAAATTGATTACATTTTTATTTCAAAAACTATTAATGCAGATATTTTTTATGAGTAAGTTTAATGTTTTATGAAACTATGTACTTGTAAATCACTCTGGGAATTAAAACTTTATAATTATAAAAAGAAAAGATTTTATGGCTATTGCTTTGTTTTGCATTAGAATATTATTATATTTAATATTTTTCCATATATTTTAAAAATTATAAATAAAAATTCATTCTTGCTTTAATTTTATTTGTATCAATTACATTTTGAAATAGTTATTATAAATTAAAGAAATTGTAAATTATAAATTTGTAAATTTTATTTTAATTGAATAATTGTAAAAATTTAATGCGATTCTATGTACATATATTATTATTATTATAGTAAGTTTGTTTTAAACACAAAAATTTCGTACAATTTAGTAAACTTTAATAATTTTTAAATAGTGATGTTATCGAAAAATTTTTATGACAATCTCAAAATTGACGAGGATGCGGAAAATTTCTCATAAAGTTATGTGACATAATTTATAAGTATTCTATTAAATCTTTAGAATAATTTGTAATTGTTCTTTTCTATTCTTTTGAAAAATTTTGTCGCTTATTTAAAATAAAATGTTTACTGTTTAGTTGACAGATTTTTAATTAAAATATAAAATATAATTAAACCAATCGTAGTATATCAGATTAGAGAGTTATTTTTTATAATGCAAAATATTCACGGTTTTGTATTACAATAAATGTGCTATTATTTTAATTTATCTCGATATTCTTATTTAATATTCACATAAAATTATATAAAAAAGCAGATATATTTTTTTATACGAATTTTTTTTATTTCATTCTATTGTTCATGTATTATATTGTTTGCAATATTTTATAAACTATATACATGTATCATATTCTATTTTACTCAGTTTTATTATAATTATTAAAATTTAAATTACATAATTTATAAAAACGTATGTAAATATTCAGTAAGATTAAAAATAAATTTTCTATTATATTGAGTAGACTTAAAAGGTTGAATACACTTTTTATATTATTATTTGGTGATTAATAAATTTTTTTTATCTATAGTTATTTTTAGATTTGCTTAATTTTTATTTTTTATTCACATATTTATATAATATTAAATAAACAAAATTAAAATTAATAGATAAAGTTTTAAAATTGACTTTGTAATTAGATTATAAACACAAATTCACATCTACAGATAAATGATGAACAATCTTTAAAATTTTAAAAACAATGAACCAGGCGTAGATGTACAGTACACTGAATAGTAAGTAATTGATTTATTCAATAAAATTAACACAGTTATTTTCTTGGAATATTAGATAGAAAATTTATAACAGTTTTTAAATTATAATTTGTTAGAAAAGGTAAGAAAAATTGAAAGTAAAGTTCATTCGCTCATTTATATACATGTATATTATCATATATTATTGAAAGTGAAATTCGAGAGATTATTAAACTAATTAATTTTAGATAATCTTAGATTAGTAAATAAAAATTTTTATATCTACGAAATCATGGAAATTTTATTAATAATTATTTTATAAATTCTATGCATACAATATAATTAGAGATCAATTTTTTAGAATAATAATATAATTATGAACGATTAATAACTAAATCTCTACAATATTTTGACATTTAAACAATACAAATTCATTATATAGCATACGTGTATGTAAAAAAAAAAATGTGGAAAAGAATGTAGGTAAAATTAATAATAAATATTCGATTATATTTAATCATAAATATTCAATTGATTTTATTATTTTTATTATTTTCAAGCAATTTTCATATATTTACGACATAGAGAATTTTTAATAGTAAAATTTGAATCTGAGACATACTTTTTTTATCAAATTGTGTTTAAAAAAAATATTTAATTATTTAATTAAAATTTGTTTTATTCTATTATTTGTGATATCATAGATGAATAATGGTAAAGTATACAAATTTGAATTTTTATTTAAATGGGTGCAATAAGAAATTATTAATTTTTTGCATTAATATAATTGAAATTTATTCAAATTATCTTGTTTCATTAATAATAATATTTATTAAATTAAAGTTTTGTGCGATAACAATAAATTAACTTGAAATGTTTTATTCTTAGATTATTTATTCAGAATTGAATCATTGGAAATAATTGTTATTGTATGCATTATTAATATTTGAATTGAGGGCAAGAACGATTTTGATGTAATTTGTATTTATATAATTAATTACGAATGTTACCACGTATGCGAGGAGCGTATGATTACTTAAAAATTAATTCATTTATTAAGAAGTAACGAGATACTGTTTAGCAAAAAATTTACACTGGATACAAAAGTGTACACATAAAATATTTGATTAATTTATAGATTTTTCCAGAAAATCTAAAAGAGCGCAGCGCTAGGAATAAATGTATCGTTAAATTTGCTTTGAAAGATTTAAAAAAATGTTAGCATTCACTTGCATTGTAGCAATGTAATCTTTTTTTTTGTTACATTGAGCTTATATAATTCCTTTTATTTTTTTATTCAACGAAGATTCGACCTTGTTCGAGCACCGGTATCACTTGAGCCCATCAGATTTAGATTAAGTAGAAATTACTAGTTTGTTTAAATATAAATTTTGAAAATTTTTTTATTTTCTTTTTTGTATCGTTCTGCTTATTAGTTTATAAAATTTGCAAGCCACAATTTTGAATACTTGAGCATGATTCATCATTTTAGGCACTCAACAAGAATGTGCAAATGATGCAGTTCATGCGTGAATAAAAGCTGATTCGGTCACACTATATATTCGGTCTACACTGTTTTATGTATAAGCGCAGTAATAAAATCTGCATCAAAAGAAAACAAACATCTATATTGGCTACCTATGTTTATAGTATTTGAAAGTATCCTTGTCTCTCTATTGTTCATTGTATTATCTTAATTCGCGTAAGTTTATGTAAGTAAGCCGACGATGGAATTTCGGATTATGAAAGGTGCAACGGAAGCACACCGAGAGTTGGAAGAATTGTCGAGGTTGAGACACTTTCGGGGCTACTCTGTCGCTCGGAAATAGACCCATTTGTAATTGGAAAGTGAATCACAATAAGTCGTTTAATGCATCCACCAGGTTTCCTCCACATTTCAAAATAATTTATACTTTGCGCAAAGCCTCAATGACCCTTAAAACGCGCATTTGTCGGTGTTGCGGGGGCGTGCACCGAGCGTGGGCGTGGGCGCTCTTGTCGGTATTGGCGTTGACGTTGGCGTTGGTATTTGGTGATGGCGTTGGTATTGGTGTTGGTGTTGGTGTCCGCGTGGGCGCAAGTGTGGGCTTTTTTTGGCTTTCCTCGTTTTTGCCGATCTTGTTGGTGTAATTGAAGATGCGCTGCACCGATCGAGGCGACAAAATGATTACGCCGAGTGCGCCCAGCATCCGATTTGAGAGAGCAGTGCTGAAAAACTAGTTTCACCGGAGCGCAAAATAAAAGCAATAAAAGCTGAATGCAGTTGCGAGTTCCGCGGCACTTGCCTTGGTCGTCGAGGAGGCACAGGCAGCTCTCGAAGGTTACCGATGACGCGGGTCATGAGAAAAATGGGACATTTTCGGGAGCATCCTTGTGCGGCGGCGAGTCACCGGGGATTATCGGCCCGACGATCGCCCGCCTCCTCGAGGACTTGCAGAAGATATCAATCGGCGTGGCAGGAATAGTGTGCCGGTGGCCGCCGGAAACCCTACCTTTCTTCTCGCATTCTATATCGCACGCGACAACGCGAAATATTTCCTCGGCCTCGAGGCCGCCATATTCTCTCGCACAAAAAAAACCTTTCGCTTTCTTCCGTTGCGCAACGAGGACATTTATTTTGTGTACGGTCTTTTTTCGATCTTGTTTCTTTTCCCCTTCACTGATATCTCCTCCTCCGTTCGCGTCCTCTTCGTCCGATCCTCGAGGAGGAAACTCCGGATTTTTTGTGGGCACGGAGTTCGTTCACCCGGTTTTTCCGGGAAAGGCTCCGGTAAAATCTGGTCCGGTGAGGGATACTCGACCAACTCGAGAGCCGACAATGGAAACGTGCCGCGTCTTTCCCCCAGAGGTTTCGCTCGCTGATTTTGCAAGTGCCCAAAAAGATCGGGCAACTGAAGAATGGAGACTGCAGTGGCGCTGCAAGCAGTCCTGCCGGGGGGCGGGGCGGCCTGGGGAAAAGTCAACCTCAGCTTCACTTAATACTTCAACTCCCAAAACCGAGGGCCGAGGGCCTCTTCCCGGGAACGAATCCTCGCAAGAAAATATCCTCATTCGCAGTGTCGAATGACGAGGGAGACGTGCTCGCGAAATGCTTTCCGAAGTCTCCGCCAGCTGAAGAAATTGCCTCGGTTAAAATTCCTTAATGCGTCGTCGATAAGGAAGGGTTCTTCCCACTTTTAATCAAAGACCATTCTAATAATGCTGCTGGATAAGACACTTTCAGGAATTATCGTTGCCATTGGCTGCCCAGCTTTAGAGTACCCCAATAAACAAATTATTACTATTCATAAAAGTGCAGGGTCACTTTATTCTATCGAATTTTAAAAACGAACGTTTGCAAAACATCCGCCTGTTTCTAAAAACCTGCTGATTTCCTTTAATTAGAAAAATTTCAGAAAACACACAAGCCATTGCATTCGATAGAAATTTGTTTCAATATTTTACCATTAAACGACTAGATAAATGTATACTTATAATGATTTCCCCCTCCCCTCCCCTCCCCTCCCCCTTCCCTTCGCCGCCTGATATCACAGACAAAAATACCAGTGGATAATTCATCGATTACTTCCACAAAGTTTAAATATAATAATTCTATGTATTATGTAAAATTATAATAAGATGAACGAAAAAGTTTTAAAAATTGTTATTACTACTATGTTTACCAACGATAAATCAAAATAAAATCGTTGCATTTGACCGTACTTTTTTCATGTAAAGAAATATCATTGCGTGCGACTATTAATACTTAAAGCAATATCTATAAATTGCTAATTTACAATATACATACATATTAATATATTGGTTTGAGAAATCTTTAAAATGATTTTTTAAATGGTTATTTCCGTAAATATAAGAGCTTTAGTAAGTGCATTAGAGAAGTAGAATCAATGATTTTGATACAAAACACTTTTCCTTTTAAATGATGCTTGCAAACTAATTGATGAATTAATAACTACAAAAACCACTTGTTTAGATAATTCTAAATAAAAATTTCTAACGTTTGAAATTATGATTTTGAAATTATGAATTGTACAAACAATTCAATATTATTATAATTATATTGCCATATTTTTTTATTTACAATCCTTTTATTATTCCGTCAAAAATTTTATTTAACATTGAATTTATATATTATATTAATAAAACAATATTTTATTAACGCTTGGATTAATTAAGGTTAAGAAGGACATCATTTTTGGTATAATTGTTCATTATTTAGTAAATGTCGCACAAATTCAAAATAGTATTTTTGTTTACTGGATAAAACTCCATATATTGTGACCATGAATGACAGTATGCCATGTTAAACGAAAATTAAATTTTTTATTATATCTTTTATAATAGACTTTTATGGAATGTAACATTTTATAATTTAGTACTGACAGTTCCATTGTAGACATAGATAGCATTTCGTTTTCCTCAATTAAAGGATTGTTGATATTTTAAATATTTAGATTAGCGAAGTTTTAAAATTTATAGCATGGTACATTTAGCTATTTTCGATAATATAAGTAATATGAAAAACTAAAAATCTTGTGAGTTTAACTTTTAGAAAAATGAAACGAAGAAATTTATTGTCATCATCCCTAGGTAACATGAAATTGAAGATATTTAAATTAATATATTTGATTTGAATAACTTTATTAGATAATATTGTAGATAGTTTTTAAAATTGCCAACAACGTGTTTGCTCATGAGCTTTTTTAATTAAGCTGTGGTTGATAATTAACACAATTGGGATTCCTTAGGCACATACCAAAGGCAAAGGCGACGACGATGGCGGTGACGCCAGAACTCACCCGCATTGCCGAAAACACAAAGATACAAAGCAACGTGAAGTATCACGCCGAGTTCGAGAAGGCGAAAGGTAAATTCACTCAGGTTGCCGATGACCCAGAGACCATGCGAGTCAAGCAAAACAGTAAAATCATTTCGAACGTCGCCTACCACGGGGAGCTCGAGAAGAAGGCAATAATGGAACAGAAGAGGACTATGACCGGTGAGAACGGCGAACAGATCGGTAAGTGGCATAATTAGCACCGCTGAAACAAATGGTTCTCGTTGTCGCGTAACAGACAAGTATTTTTGCATCCTCAGAGTACGTGGAGTACACGGACGGAACGATTGCACCGGCGACCACCAACGCTATGAATGCCAACCCACCCGCACCGGTGATAACACGACCGGTGGTCTCACCGGTTCAGCGGACGCCCGGGAGAATCGCCGACTACGACCCGCTGAGCGAGGCGAGGCCGAGCCCCTACTCGGCCAGACAAGCGGCCACCACCGTCATCTACACGAGTGACAAGGGTGCAGGTGTGTGTCTGCGCCCTTGCCTTTCCCGGACATTGTCCGTTGTTCCCGACCGCGGTGTCGAGGCCTTCCTTCCGCGACTTCCAACCGACATTCGTTACTCAGCGGCGTAATTGTACTCTTAAAAAGACTATTTTTAATTTAAGCGCTTCGTGTCAGGGCCCATCGGTTAAATTTCGATCGAGTAATCGATCAAATAATCTCCCGCGATGCTTACAGTAGCGATATTGCGATTATTGCAATATTGAGATGCACAAATACAGGTTGAAGCTACGAGTTCAAATTTTTTTACAATCTTGTTTGCTCATGTCCTTCCTTACCTATCTATTTACAAAAAGAAAGAAAATTAACTCAACATTAGTCATATTGCATAATTTCTTAGATTAATTTTCATTTAAGTGCGCTTTAAAAATAAATTAGTACAATTACACAGGTGTCTTGGAAGCAATTTTACCAATATAAAAAGTCCCTGTGGTTTTCTTGAAAGAAGATCGAGGTAGATTCAAGTGGCATCGCACGGTGCCTGAGACAAGCATTTTCTATAATGAAGTGCACGTTTTTCAAATAAAATTGAAAATTTACAAACCATTTGTTTTTAAGTTTTATGGGAAATAAAAATATAAATTATGAATATCTCTGAATAGATAATAAATTGTGTTTGTACATTACGGAACGGTAATGGATGCAATAAATTGATATAAAAACAAAAAAAAAAAAAAAAAAATTGAGCACGAAGATCGTGGAAATAGAAGAAAAGTAACATAAACACAGTTTATCATTATTTTTATCGGTTTTAAATCGAGTGTATTATTTAAGCATAAATGTTTGAATATGGCTGAGCATAAAAAATATTATTGGCATTACTCTTACGTATTATTTTTTCTCTTTCCCTCCCTAGTGACGAATCCACCAACGAGAAAAATTGGCTCCGTAGCAGATATTGACCCTGTAAACGAGTACTATGGTTCGCTTACACCATCCACAAACAACAATCACGTTCCACAACATCAACCTCCACCTCTGCCAGCCAATACTGGAGTAATAAATCATTTTATAAAGCACTTTTCATAAAAATTTATTTAAAAGTTTTCTTTTGTGCAGTGCGCTTGAATTTTCATATCTCGCAAAATTATGTATTAAAGTTTATTTAGGTAATTTAAATTTTACGTTTAAAATGATTAAATGTAAAACAGTTACTTATTATTAATTTCATGTTTACTCGTAATATCATACGAGATATATACAAATAATTTTGTAACGACATCTGTTGTATTACTACCAAGGATTGCATAATATTGTTCTTAAAAAATGCTTTTACATTTTATTTGTATTTAATTTGGTATCTCATCTTTGAAGCTAGCTTATTTATTTTACGATAGAATATACGAGCGATTATTACATTGGAATTGTAATAAGCGTTTTATATCTAATTAGTTACGCTTGATTTTCAAGATTAACGGTGTAAATTAAAATCATATGTTAAATATTTAAATGCTCGTTAATATTAAAGATTAAAATGACGGATGATTGAACGAGAAAAATAATAATAATAATAATAATATAAATAATTTTAAGCTAATTTTAAGAAGGTCTAAAATAATAAAATTGATCTGGTGATATAACTTAATAAGGGATATTAAAAGTTGAGTTTTACTCTCGGTGAAGCAAAAAAATAAAGTAATGAAATTTGTACAAGCCTAATGGAAATTCATTGATAAACCGAGCGAGTAGACAATATAAAAAGGAAAGAATGGCCAAGTTAATAAATGGGAAATTAGCAAGCAATATTGTTGGATGGTATTAATGAGAGTGCATTTGTTTTTGTTCACAGCGTGTATATCGAGCAATGTACGATTACGAAGCTCAGGACCTCGACGAAGTCAGTTTCTGTGATGGAGATCTGATAATTAACTGTACGCCTATCGACGAGGGATGGATGACTGGTCTGGTGCAACGCACAGGACGTCATGGAATGCTGCCAGCAAATTACGTCGAAGCGGCTCAGATTTAGGTTACGCTTGACTGCCAGTTTTCGCTCATCTTGACGTTTACACTTCAGCTCTTACACGTCGAATGAATGAATAAGGATGTCGATTACAAAGATACAAGCCAGCCTTAAGTAAAATACTCGACCTATTCAACCGATTATTTGCAATCGTTTTCTTTCTCGAACTGGACTTTCTTTCGGAAAGAAGAGGTCCCTTGACTACCTAAAGATCAGAAATATATGCTCGCTTATTATTGCGAATATATCCATTCGCTACCATCGAATTCCCTGGTTTTTCTTAATTCTTAACATCGCATTAGGGAATCTAGATAAACTGCTGATATGAGCTTCTATTATCTTTTGCGATGAAATAAGACACATTTTGGTCATTTGAATATAAAAAAAAAAAATTGCAACTTTTCCTGTTAATTCTAAACTGCTTAATACTCATTTAGTTTGATTCATCCCAGCTTGCAATACTCATTCTTATGTGTTCTGTAAATATAATAAATTAACAAATAAATCTCAAATTATAAATCCCAAGTTTTATTATATTGGAGAGAAATATATTTAGATTTTCAAAGATTTTATTATTTAAAAATATTTAACCGATTAATATTTAATTGTGTGCTTAAGCATAGTATTTGTGCAGAATAAATTTTTGGATCGCAAAAGTAGAATTTCATATCGCTAGTTAGTTTTTAATATTAAGTAAAATAGCAGAGTCAGTTCTGTAACAAGTTTAAGACAGTTAGAGAGATTTTTAATTTTGTATGTAATTCAGTTCCATTTTGACAGTCACAGTTATATACTTTTTGCATATTTTGCAAACGTATTTAGATGTTCTTTTTTTTTTAAGTCTGTTAAGTATTCTGACTTTTATTTTCTAAATTCTTTTGTCTGCCTTAAGTAATTGCTTTGGAATATAATTTTATATAAAAGTTGGATTTTAAAATTAAAAGTTCAAATTTTTCATGTCATGATTCATTTCATTTTTAAATTTAGCAGAAAGTGCTTCATAGCTACGATTAGGGTGTCTACACAAAAGTTAGTTACGTCCATTTTTCAAAATATTTCATTGGCATAATATTAATTATATATTCTATTATGTATCTAATGGTAAAAAAATTAGTTAGTTCTTATATCATTAAAAGTTTTACAAGTATAAGAGTCTACAACATCGACATTCCATTGTAGCTGTTCTTGTCAGCATTTTGCTGTTTGAGAGGTTTTTTACCAGTCAACATTATTTATAATATATTAACAACTATATGCTGCCCTTACAAAGGCAATAGTCAATAGTCTATTTAACATGTGCTTTGGGGAATTGCTGTCAAGATTTAATGCACTCAGTTCTGCTATAATAATTTAAATATAAAATCTTTAAGAATTATATTTCTCGGATAAAATTTTTTCTACCCAATAGATTTTAATAATCCAAATGTACAGAAATTAAGAGAATCCTTAATTAGTAGAGACTCTATACAGTTTACTATAATTGAAATGTTATTCTTTTTCAACCTTTGCCGTATGTTTGCTTTTTATATTAATACCGTTGTTTTTTTTCCTTTTGATTTTATCTAAATTTGTACTATGTACACAACAATCATATGCTTACTTTATGCCAGAGTGTGCTGCTACCGTTATTTTTATCTCTAATCATGGTAAATCATTGTTAGTATACTAATTAAGTTTTGCCAATCCATTTGTTTATTGTTGCTTTAATTAAAATTTTTTATAAAACAATATTTATGTTACCTAGAACAAAATTTTTAATAAAAATTTTTTTTTTTTATATTAACCAAAGCTTACTATTCTCATTTATTTGTCAATGAATGTCATTTAAAATTTGCTTTACTGTCTTATAATAGATTTAGTTATTTTATTTTATTAAATCGATAATTTAATAATTCCAACAGTTATTATTAAACAAAAAACTTTCTATGCATTTCGAGGTTCAGGAATAAAATGACTGATAAAAAGATTCCAATTGGGACCAGAATTATGCTTTTAGATTCACAAATTTTATATAAAAAATAGGCATATGTAGTATTTGCTTTTATAATATTTTCATGCTTTTCATTTGAGAATTTTGTACTCTTTGACAATTCATTCCATTAAACTGCATTTTACGTTGATCTATGGTTGTAGTATATACTTGAGTAATCTGCAACCAAAATCTAAAATAAGTACAGAAAAATAATAGATTTAATTTTATAAACATATATCTTAGCAATCTTACGTTTATAGACCTCGAAATCGATAACGACGAGCATAGTAGAGTTATGCATTACAATGAAAAAGGTTTTAATGTATGTTTAAATGTCCGTAACTATTTTGTAGAACATATTTTGAAATGTAATAATTTTATTACTGGTTAGATTTTCCTAATGGTGACTACTAATACATCTTAATATTATCTACAACAAAGCATTGTCAATATTGTGATTACATAACAATAAATTCGGTGTGCCTTATTTACACAGGCTTCTGATTAATCTATATTATTTAACTAATTTCAGAAGCTCAATAAATTAATAAGTGACTAAATAAAAAAAGTAAAAAAGTGTCCTTATTTAATAGATTATTTAATAATTTTTGAAAGATTTTTATTCAAGATGTATTATCTTAATAATCATGATTGCGTTTTATTAAAAGACAATCCAATTTAAGAAAAGAAGTTTGTAGTATTGTTAACGTGTGATGGAGATTATTGTTAAACTTGCCTATTTTCTCAATACTTGAGAAAATATTCTTTAAGAATGTTACTATACAGATTTTAATTCATCAATGCGATTAACTGACATTTATTGTTTAGGTATTAAGTTTTTATCACATAAATACTGCCTGTAGGTAGATGTTTGTGCATTGCGTTATAAAAAAAATCTGCAAAACGTAAATCATTGGTGTAGAAATCCTCATTGCTTGTTTTATGAGAATTTCATTTATACACTTTAATACGAAAAATTATTTCCACTTAAGGTAATTCACTTTTTAAAATATGTGAATTTATTTTTTGTAAGCTTTGTAAAAATTGAAAGTTTTCAGTTAAACTTATTTAAAAAAAATAATTTAATGTAACTTTTTTTTAATACAATTAAGTTGTTTTATAATGTGAAAAATTTCTGTAATTATTAGACCATAAAATTTGATTTTCTATTAAATATTAGAATCTATATATTAAAATTTTTTTATATAAAGTATTAGAAATATGTTTTTACTTTAAAATTGCCCAAAGATAATATTTTATAGTATTTTGTTTATAATTTGTACGATTTTTTTTTGAAATTTTACCCAGTACTGATTAGTACTCATAATATTTATCGTGATCATGATGAAATATTTGATTTTTAAATTTTTAGGACTATCTTAAGTGGTATTCATTTTCTTATTCTGTTATTCGTTTCTTGATTTTATAATAAACATATTAATATTCTAGTTGTATTAAAATTGTTTGAGGTTAAATACAATATAATTTTTTTGTTCAATTTATAATGAAAATTATAAGATTTGTTTGATAAAAAGTACTATTATTTCAATAATGAACTTATATTATTTAATTAAAAACAGTAACAGAAATTTTTTGTGATTAGCAGGTAACTAATAAGGTTTTTGAGTAAACCAATTTGAGCATATAGAAGTATATGTTAGCGTTGTGTTTAGAAAGATAATGTTATATTATGATGTAAAATCTTGAATAATGAATATGTATGTTATATATTAAATGTTTGATTAATTTATTACAAACTGAAATCCTTTTCCTTATATTGCAAACCAGATAAATAAATTTATTTACATTGTATTGTAAATTATGTTTTATACATACATATATATACATCATTAATTTACAATGTAAATACAGTGAAGTAGTTTTTTTTTTTTTTTTAGAAATGTTTAAATTAAATAAAAATGATTGATAATAAAATTCAATATTAATAAGAAATATTGACATAAGATTTCTTACAGTATTGGTGATAAAATGATGATGCATATATTAATCAAATTATATTTTTGTTAATTTATATTTATCTTATAACTTAAAAATAGTCATTATAAAAAATCTTTTAATATTACAATATATATTACAATTTGTTTATTACAATTAATTTAGAACTGTACAAAATAAATAAATCTCAAATTTTTAATTTGTTCCATCTAAGTGAGCACGACCTGATACTTTTGGCATTTTTTTATTGGTTGAATCTTCTAGTTCTTTAGGTTTATAATAATGAGGTGCTACTTCTAATAACCATTTTGATTCTATTTCTGTTACCTAAAAAATTCATAAATTGATATTATATCAAATCAGTAATTAGTTATACTTAAGTTTTAAATTAATATTGTGTAAACCTGTCGCATGAACTCTTTTGTTGTAAATACCAATTCATGATATAGAACCCATCGTGGTAATTCTTGAAAAAGAGAACTGTTAGGGTGTACTGATACAGTTTGATTGTGTTTGGCAGTTTTGTAATTTCCTCCTTTTGATAATCTAGCAACATGATAAAAGTAGCCAGCTGTGATTGCCTGGAATATACCAAATTAGTTAATAAATATATTTTAGACTCTAATTCTTTTGTAGGTATTAGATTCATACTTTTCTTATATTCATTGTTTCTGTTATACCAGATATAATATCCATTTCAACACGTTGCATCAATCCTACTAATTGTTCCCGTACATCTCTAGCTCTTTTCATTGATCTAGAAAATATCAATTAATTTAAATAAACAATACTATTAAATTATTTATAATTAAAAAATTACTTGTGTTGAATATAGTTTTCATAACACCAATGTGTACTAAAATCACTTTGCTGCCATTGATTATAAACATTTAAAAGAACAAGGTGATCACCACCTGGTACATTAAAATTTTTACGAGCAGCATCTGCATGAATGATTTTATCCTTAGGTCTGTAAAATATAGCACCATTCACAGATAACATTGCAGCAATTGATGCAATTTCTTCAGAACACCGATATTTTTCACTAGCTAGTAACATTTTAGCCATCATTGGATCTACTGGAAATTCAGCCATTCTTCTTCCAAGTTTTGTCAGTTCGCCACGATGATTAAGTGCACCCAAGGCATAAAGTTGTTCCAGTGCTAGAACCAATGTTTCATGTGGTGGAGGATCCAAAAAATCAAAATGAACCAAATCATTTATACCTAAAGCTTTTAAAGTTAATACTGCATTTCCTGAAAAATGATAAAATTAAAGTATTTTTTAAAGTATTAGTTTTTAAATACATTAAAATTCTTTTCATAAATTAAGTACATTAGGATATTAAGAAAAGAATATTTTGAAATAATTAAAGATGTATAGAATAATTTATATTTTAAATGATATTTTATGATTTTTAAATTACTAATAACGAATTATATAACACTAGTGTTTACCTAAATTAATTCTTTGTATTTCTGGGACAGTATTTTCTTCTAATTCATGTTGATAAGCCCATGCAGTATATAACCTAAAACATTTTCCAGGAGCCACTCGTCCAGCTCTTCCTGCTCGTTGATTTGCTGATGCTTTGCTAATAGGTACAACCATTAAACTTTCCATACCCGTACGCGAATTAAAATTACTTTGTTTTGCAAATCCAGGATCGATAACATAAATAATATTATCAATTGTTAATGAAGTTTCGGCTATATTTGTAGCCAAAACTACCTGAAACGTAATGTTTTTGAATTATTTTAAATTGCTTATTTATAAAATAATTAAAAATTTTTTTCGATTTTTTAACCTTTCGTGCTCCAGGAGGTGTAGGCATAAAAATTTTAGCTTGCATATCACTTGGAAGATTTGCATAAACAGGTAATATTAAAAGTTCTCCTAACTTACTACCTAATCTCCGAACTCTCTCTTGAAGCATTTCAAAGCATGTTTCAATTTCTTCTTGACCTTCAATAGACATTTTTATTTACAATGATTAATATTTTATAATTTTTAAATCAATTAATATAAATGCCATTTAAAGATTGAGGAGTTAAATATAATATGATGAATGTATACTGTTTGTTATAATTCTTGTATATACCTGTTAAAAATACAAGAATGTCTCCAGATGGTTGAGTGGCATGTATCTGTAAAATAGAAACTACTGCTGCATCTATATAGTCAGCTTCAGGTGCTTTTGTATAAAATATATCTACAGGATATCTTCTTCCAGGTACTTGAAAAATTGGAGCATCATCAAAAAATTCACTGAATTTTGTGGCATCTAAAGTAGCCGATGAAATTAATAATTTTAGATCAGAACGAAAACGTGCTATATCTTTTACTAATCCAAAAAGAATATCAGTATGCAATGTTCTTTCATGAGCTTCATCAATAATCATTACACTAAAATGAAAAAGAGATTTTATTTAATTTAATGTGTTATTGCAGAATGAGTAGTCCATTCTTTTTATAATAGTAATTAATAATAAGATACCTGTAAGATGCCAGATCTGGTTCACTTAGAAATTCTCGATGAAGTGTACCATCAGTCATGTATTTTATTCGAGTACGATGAGAAGTATAATCTTCAAAACGGATTGCATAACCTACTTCATTTCCTAATTTTACACCCATTTCATGAGCAACTCTTGCAGCAACAGACATTGCTGCAACTCTTCTTGGTTGAGTACAACCAATTAATTTATCATCCTTTGTAAATCCAGCTTCATACAAATATTGAGGTATTTGTGTAGTTTTACCAGAACCAGTTTCTCCTTTAATGATTAATACCTACACATAATTAAATTCATTTAAATTTTTAATTTAGATGTTTACTAGTACTTTTAAATAACTTTGAATTAAAAAATACCTGGTGATCTTTGATTGCCTGAATTAATTCTTTTTTAAATGGATATATAGGTAAACTTTTTTGAGTTTCTTCAATACTTGTTAATTTACGTTCTGTAGATATTGGCTCAGTCTTTTTTTCTCTTTTATCACCAGGCATTTGTAATGCTTGTACAAATTCAACTTCATCTTCCAAAAGGAGTTCATATTTTTCTTGAGCTGTATTAAACAATATAATTTGTGAATATAAATTTTATTAATAAATTATATTAAATATAAATTTTTCAAAAATTTAGCTTCAAGCTTGATAAGAAAATTAAAATTTAATAAATATTATTGGTAAATTCAAAACATGTATACATTTAAGATAAGTAAAAAATAATGATCTAACCTTTTTTATCTTTAGCTCCAAATTTAAATACTGCTGAAGACATCTGATCGGATTCCCATTTACTTTGTTCTGATTGAGGAGGTCCTTTATCCTTATAATCCACTTCTGGTTCAACTTTTCCATTTTCAAGTGGCATATGATACCTTTGTATTCGTTCAAGTTCTCTAGCTTTTTCATGTTCTTTTGCTAGTCTAAGCAACTCTTTTTTATGGGCACGTTCTTTTTTTTCTCGCTCTGTTAATCTAAAGTGTTTTATTTATATTAAAGTTTTGAAACTATAATAATTTAAAGTTATTATTAATATAGCGTTACATTTCTTCATTGAATAGATATTCGTCGTCTATTATATCTGCTTCTAATTCAGCAACTTTATCCTCTTTACGCTTTTCCAAATATTTTCTTCGAGATTCTACACGTAATTTTGGTACAAGTTTTTCTTTTGACTCCTCTTCCATGATTTTAAGTCTCTTTGCCGCTTCGACTACATTAAAGAAATTTTATTCAAATATGTTACTAATATTTAGACGAGCAATGAAATTATTTAATAATTATTTTAAATAAAATTAATAATTTACCAGCTCCAGAGCCAGCAGGTAAAGCCAATTTTCGTGTTTTGCTTTCATCTTTAACTTTAAGACGATTAGCAAATTCATCTCTTTCTTTAATATCTTTTTTTCGTCGTTCTTCTTCACTATCGCTATCTTCACTTGAAGATTCTTTTCTTCTATATTTACTCATGATCCTTAGTATCCGCAACACGTATACGATTCAATTTTGTTTCTTAAGTAAATTTAAGGTTATGTTTGTGACAATACCAACGTGTTTTTATAGTAGTTTCAGTACTAAGCACCAAAACAAGAAACGGAGAAAAGAGGAAGACATAGAAATAAAAGAAATACGAAGTTTGAAGAAGAAATGAAGATGTTTGGACTTTTTTTAGTTCAAGGATTAAAATAACCCAATATGTATTCAAAATTTTGAATTTGGACTTCGGCAGTGTTGCCAGTGTCATGTACTAATTCTGATTTCAATCATTCGTAGTCACTACATCTATGGTTATTATGATTCGCTATTAGTAGGTTTAGACACAACTGTCAGCAAAATTTATATCGAAATAAAATAAGAAATAATTTAAAAAAACAGAATAAAAATAAAAAGTAGAAATAAAACAAGTATTCTACAAAAATTATAATTGACCAAGATTTCCTTGTACAATTCTTTAAATCAAATTTTACCATATATATATTAATTATTTGTTGATTTAATTTTAATTGTTGATCATTCACAATTTGAGATGCTTTTTATTTATATTTTTAAATAAATGAAATTTGAGTTTTTTAAATAATAGCTTAATTTCCATTTTTTATATGCATAAAATTTCAGCACTCCATACATAAATTTGTGTTATCATTAATATTTTATTATTATTCTTAAATATAAAATCATAACATTATTTTAAACTCTTGCGTAAATTAATTTTTCAATCAAATTTAATTGGTGAAAAAAGGGAATACCAAGGTCTCAAACGTAACTATAAAATTATAATTTATATTTTATATTTAATTAAAATAATATTGCCATTTATTTGCATTAAACCCTAGTTTTCAATTTTATAACTTTTCGTTTAAGTAAAGAAAAAAGCTTTTTATGATATCATACAAATACATCCATTTAAAATGAGTACTTCTGTGTAAGAAGATACCCTTTTGTACTTAATAAAATAGAATAGGGTAAATTCAATTGCAATTAGAGCTGTGTATGATATATTATTTAAACAATTGTAATCGGAGGTTGCCTGAGGTGTGTGCAGGTTAAGATCCATCTCTAGTTAAACAAGGTTAATTTATTAGTATTAATAATGGCTTGTTGTGAATGGAAGTTAGATCCATCTCTAATTAAACAAAGTTCATTTATTAGTATTAATAATAGTTATATTTATTCGCTATTGTTGTTTAACAGTACACGATAATGTCGGTGTTGAATTGTATTATCCTAAAATTAATCTGCTTATATAAAATTAAAATGAAATGAAATTAAAGACAGTTAATTTATTAGTATTAATAATGGCTATATTTATTTGCTATTGTTGGTTTATTTTACGAGATTTTATCAGTGTTGAATTGTATTATTCCAGTGCACTATCAAATAAATATTTATAATAAGTTATCTTATTGCATTTTATTTCATTCGATTTTCAAATGACTGATTTCAATGCCATCATCAAAAGGAATTATTTAAGCTTTGTCAATTTTATCTCACAATATATTATTATATTATTAATAATTACAAATTATTATAGATTAATTAATTCTTAATTGCCTTGCTTGTTAAAAATATACTTATATACTTCAATATGAATGAAAATACTTTCTTTTATAATTTTATGACTCAATGCATAATTATTCAAACTCGTACTGTTATTAAAGAGAATAAAAAAATGTTTATCTTGAGTAAAATTATTCTATTAAAAACTAAAAAAATTTTGAATTTATATAATTTTTCAATTGCTATAGAAATAGATTCAAATAAATATTTATATTTATATTTTATTTCATAAGTACATATGAAACTGTTTTTTAAATCCAAATATTCGAATGATCCTTTAATCCTTTTTACTTAGAAAAAGATTTAGTACAAGGATATAGATAAACCTATTAATAGATATAAACAAATAACAGTAAGAAATGTTTTTAGTTAAACGTTGATAAATTTTGTAATTTTAAAGATTATTGTCCACATACAGATGTGAAAATATCAAAATTAATATTGTGTATGCTATTACGAAATATTTGTCTAAAAATTAATTATTATTCGTATTTTATAATGTTTATAATTTTAAATTAGATAAGTTTAAAATAAAGAAGATAAATTTTTTAAAAAACTTATAGGAAACATTTTTCGAAGAAAAGTCATTATTTGTCTTCAGAATTATAATTATTAAGAAATAAAAATTCATTTGCCATCATTGTAAAATTGCGTGTAATAATAAATAAATTAGTATTAAGTTAATCATTAGGCATATAACAATATTAATTTACAACTTTTTGTGCGTGCATATTATTTTTTTTATATCTATATATTTCTTATTATCGTAAATAAATTTTTATATTCATTTAATTATAATTTTTTTAAGTATATTTTAAAATGTACCTTAACTTAGTATGTAAATTATAATATATTTTATATTGAAGTTAATAACCGAGAATTATATACGCTAATTATATACAATACTTAATTGTATTTTTATTTATCATGTAACAGAAAAATATTAAAGGTTTTCATAATTTTATAGATTCTAATTCATTAAAAATTATCGATTAATTAATATAATTATTAAAAATTATGAAGTCATTTTATATTTCAATTTGCTTTTTATATTATAAACAAAATAAATCTTTTGTATAAAATTTGGTAAATTTATCTTTTTATTACTTCTTTTTATCTGAATGTTTTTTTTTAAGTTATATGTAATATATGTAAAAAAAAAATCTTATAAGTAGATGATAAAATAACCAAACTATATTATTTAATTAAAATTATTAAATAACTTTATAAGTTATGACAATTGGGATGTTGACAAACAAATATTCATTTTAAAAAAAATTTTATAATCAATTCTTGATAAGTTTTATGAATCTGAAATTCAATGGTACGTATATAGATGTATAAATATAAATGAAAATAAATACGGTTTTCTAGTGTAAATTTAATTATTATTTTAAATGTTTAAAGGTTTGTAATTATAAATTCAATGAGGTTTAAAATGAATAGTAGATATTAGAAAATATATTAGAAAAACTGTTTAAA
This sequence comes from Eupristina koningsbergeri, assembly GCA_018907245.1. Taxonomy (NCBI): domain Eukaryota; kingdom Metazoa; phylum Arthropoda; class Insecta; order Hymenoptera; family Agaonidae; genus Eupristina; species Eupristina koningsbergeri. The sequence continues at coordinate 511,966 of JACCHV010000012.1, read as the reverse complement.
AATATTTTTAAAAAATGTTTGTAACAAATAAGTAATTGTGATGAATATGTGATCCAATTGATTATAAATAAATAAATAAATAAATAAATAAATAAATAAATAAATAAATAGAAACAAAAGTATGAAATAAATTTTATTTTTTAAAATGAATACTAGAAAAAATTATTAATGATATTGATTTTAGGTAATTGCAATTAATATAATACTATTGTGTGTATTGTACCATTAGATTATAAATGCAGTATTCGATTAAGAAATGTATACGAAATCGAAGTGATATTAGTATCTAAAGTATGAAAGTCGAAGGAGATTGTTATATATTTTAAAGTAAGTATATTATCCGTTCCCATTTAGTAACATATGTACATACGTTAGTTGCCAACAGCGTTAATAAGCCATCAAGATTAAATGATTATTATACAATAAAAGTAATCCATTACTTTATCATTTTCAATTAATAGTTTTTTAGTTCGGAATGTTTTTCGCATCAAAATTGTTGAATAAAAGGATTATTTTAATGAAACGTACTAGAGATTATAATCTCAAGTTAAAATAAACTAATAGTGAGCATGTTTTTTTTATTTGTAATACACCTCTACGATGTGTAATAAAGGCGAAGAGAAACTTGATTTGCGAATTGAGATGATTATAACGTTTTTTTTATTTGTTCACATAAATATGAAAGATGTTATTGCGCTAATGTTCCCTTTTGCTTTAATTCTAGTTGAGATTTATTTTCTATTTCTTGTGCGAGTTTTAATAATTAAAAATTATTTTGGAGCCTCTGTTTCTTTCGTTTCCGAAGTTGCTTCGCTGCTAGGTGTTGGTGTTGTTGCATTGACACCTGCGGTCTGGGTGGTTGCAAACTCCGCCGCAGAATTGGTTGTAGCTGCAGGGGTTGCACTTTCATCAAATGATCTTGATTGTGGTGTTGTATCAGTTGATGGTGCTGATGTACTCACACTCGTTTCGGTGACACGTGCTTGCGGAGTCGAGTCATCACTCAAGACATTTTGGACTATCGCTTTCTTAATTCCCTTGACGGTTTTCACAGCTTTATTAGCATAATTCATGGTATTGACATCGATCATTCGGACATCGACCTGATCTGGATGAAGTTCCACCAGCTGCGTCGCGTTAACGTGAGAACTGCATAAGACGAGTTGCGACGAGTTGCATGGCAGCCCATAAAATAGCGGAAAACCTCGGGCCTCATAATCGAGGTTGAGACAGCTGTTTGGTTCCACTTTCGGGATGAAATTCTCATCTTTCCCAAAGCACCAGGAGTTTTCGGCTCCTACTCCTCGGGCCGATAAGATTTTGTTGTTGCTGTCAATCCAAATCCATTCGCCGTTCACTTTAATCGTGCGGCCACCAACCCATACATGATTAATACCTGTAAATACAAAATCAAATTTAATTTTACATTTATAGCTGTATATTTATAGATGAACAATAACTTTTTTTTTTATTTTAACTCTTCAAATATTATATATTTGATCTTTTATTGATAAAGATTATTCAATAATTTATTTATTTAGATGCTGGTTAGTCAGAAGAAAAAAATAAAAAATAATCCATACTACTCAATTGTAAATTTTAACAGAACTTTAATTCTAGATATTAATAATGTCAAGATTAAGAATAAATTATAAATGATTTGTAGATTATTTATAAAAAGAAATGAATTTTGTTTCACTTTATGATTAATTAAACATTATTTCTGAGAATAACTCAAAATGCTGTAGCTATTTTTAAATTTATCCATTAGAATTACTAACAAAAAACATTATGAAATTGTTTTAATTTTCGAAAGTCAATAATAATTTTTTTTTTAGATTTTATTGTTTTATTATTAAAAATATTGTGTAATTCTGTCATGACTAAAATATTGATTACGGTTGAAAAATTATTAACTTAATTTTAAAAAAGTTTACTTTTGAACATTATCAAAACATTTTATTCGTTAAATTATGTACTATTGTATTATGGAAATATAAATTTTTTAAGTTAGTAAAAAAATTTTATCGAAAATTATTTTAAATAATAAATATCAAATAAAACTAAAATTAAATTTAAATTGAGTCAATATCAATGATATGTAATGTAAAGAATTTTATTTATACTGCATTTATTTAAATGAATAATAAATTTTTGATTTAGTAACATTTGTATATTGATATTTAAGAATTTTGTTGTATTAAATTTGAAAAATAACTCATGAGACCAAGCAATGGAGCACCTTTTAGGCCATGAAAAAAACAGTTAGTAATACATATCAAAATTCATAAAAAAAAACAGTAGATTCTTATTTTCTAAAATATCACTCATAATTCATGATTCAGGGTTTTTTTTATTAGCAATTTTAACGAAAAATGCATTTTAAAAAATTTTTTTTTTTTCAAATTATGATGAAAATACATTTTTATATAAATCGATCAGAAAAGTAAAATCTGAGAAATTTTTCAAAAACCAGAAAATTTTTAAATTAATTAAAAAATTTTGTAACTTTGTTATTTCTTATTATTTAGAATTCTAATTTTAGCTTGATCGGATTATTTTAGACAATTTGAAAAATTTTAATACAATGTAAAAAACAGAATTTGTTGCGCAACAATTATATTTTTTAACGCTGGTGAAAAAACTAAAATCGTATAATAAAGTGAGTTGGAAATATCTTTTAAATTTTCACATAATTTAATTATCATTAGTATTACACAAAAATTAATAATCCGATCAAGTTAAAATCTTGTATAAAGAAAGTGCATATCGATTACTTTAATTTCTCCCAATTGTAGTTCTAAATATTAAAAAATAAAAAAGTTACAAATTTTTTAATTAATTTAAAAATTTTCCGATTTTTCGTTAATTTCTCAGCTTTAAAAAAAAATCTCTGAATTGGATGAGTGGAATTTTAAAAAATAAGAATGTGCTGATTTTTTTATGAATTTTGATATGCATCACTAGCTGTTTTTTTCATGATCTGAAAAGTGTTCCATTACTTGGTCTACATTCTATTATGGTTATTGAATATTATATTATTGTGTATTATGGTTATGATTCGTTTTCTTTAATCATTGTTCAATGAATTGAATTTGTAATTGTAGAAGATTGTGTTAAATTATTTCATCGTCATTACTTGATTTTCTACGATAAAGTATAGTTAACATAAATAGAAATGTACAGAGCACATTTACACAGAGAGAGAGAGAGAGAGAGAGAGAGAGAGAGAGAGAGAGAGAGAGAGAGAGAGAGAGAGAGAGAGAGAGAGAGAGAGAGAGAGAGAGAGAGACAGACAGAGAGAGAGAGACAGAGAGAGACAGAGAGAGAATTTTACCCAATTCAGACATTTTTTCCAGGGTTCCTGATAATATTTTAGAATTAAGTATGTTGGCTACTTGTCCTTGACGACCGATACAATAATCTTCTGCTGTTTCGTACGGCATTTTTTCTTCGGAAAATTCAAAGATCTCGTGATCAATTGTACTTTTTCTGGGTATGGGTTTTAAATATCCTTTTCGAGGATCCATTGCATATTCTGTAATAGTCATTGCATTAAAATATATTTGAAGTAAAATTGCAGTGCATATTAAAGTAATAAAAATAATAAAAACAATAAAAATAAAAAAAATAATCTAAAAGCTCGAGGAAAAATATTCATTAAGCTTTATGAAATAACAAATATTTTAATTATGCTTAATTCTATTATTATAAAAATTGTTGCATATATTGTTCGGCATAGATTCATAATTCAGAAATATGAACCTTTTTTAAAATAAAATGTAGTTAATAGTCTTTATTAGGTAAAAATTTATAACACTTACAGCCGAAGAGTTTTCGTGAATTTTTAAACTTCTTAATGCATTGTAATTGAAATAGTTTTAAATAAAAATAAAAAAAAAGTTTTAAATATTTTTACAATTAAGTTAAATAATTAAATCTTGGAGGAGTACATTTTAATCAATTAATAATAAATTAATCAATCGAATTATCCATTAATAATAATAAAAAAAAAAAAAAAAATTAAAATTTTGCTTAAAAGCCCGGGAATGCTATTGTATTGAAGTATAGAGGATACAATTGATGAGATCATATACCAAGGAAGAAGATAGATCAAAACGCGATTTATAATATAAATATATTTTTAGTAATGGTTGAAAAAGAGAAGCGTGTAAGGGTATGGTGTTGGGATCTTCTTTGGTCTTCTCCTTGTCTCCTAGTGACTGGTAATAGATAAAAAAAAAATCGGAAGGCTAATAGAAATTTGGATGCTTGTTCCTCGATTTGCATATTTTCATTGTTGATGATGATATTTGATTTCAGCCTTTCATTGGTTGATCGGTAGATCATTATTAGCTCCCTTGGTCTTGGTGTTTGATATTAGTACCGGTGGGGTAAAGTCGTTCGATCATGAAAGGCCATCATCCGATTTACCAATCATAGCATTTAACGTTTCCTTGTTCTTTGTCTCGCAAATTTATTTAATCGTCTTGTTTGTTATTGTTGATTATCGCTATTACTTCGTAGATTGATTCGTGCAGATCTGTATTGTGCCGATCTTGAGTCAGTTGGTCGTCATACTCCCAGCTATCGATTGTAGCACGAGGTGAAGTACCCAAGTGTCGTCGTATCAGCAGAGTATAATTCAATAAATATAATTGTATAATTTTTGTCAATTTCATTGAACGATCTTTTAATAAATCGAGATTTCGACTTGTAGAGCTTTTTAAAACCTGTACTTGTCGAAGTAACATTGATTATTAAAAATAATAAAATATAAAAAAAAAAAACCAGTTCAAATATAAATATTTTATTAAAAGCTTAGTTTTAGTTGAAAATATATATTTAAATGGAATATTTATACTTATGAGATTTATGGATCACTGTAAATGTATTAGTATCACTGACTATTCGGTAATCTATACATTTTATTTAATATAGTTTAATAATAAACAGCATTATCCGGACAAATAATTGTGGAATTCACTTAATTGTCATATTCAAATAAGCTTCTTTAAATCATTTTATGTAATAATGATTGTTATGATTTTATTTTTAAAATCACAAATTAATCTAATTATGACAAGTAACATTACGGTTTTATCGTGAAATTTAAGGCGAACAACAATGAAAATAAAAAACACGATAACTGTTGAGTGATATTATAGTTGATACATTTTAAAAAGATAAATCTCCGTTATAAAAGCCATTTTGAATCAAGTAGTAAGTAGTAAGTCGGTTGAGTTTATTTTATGCCATTTTCATATCAATAAATCCAGTAATTTATGTTAGTTTTAAATGTCAAGCCTAACTATTTCTATAATAAAACTTGAGTACTTAAATGGAAACAAAAAGGTACACGCGCAATATTGACTCACCTGCCTCGCACGAGGGACACTCCTCTTCTTCCATACCATCTTGACAAATGAAGGGTCTTTCCTTATTGCAATCGAGGTCGAGGAAAACTGGGGTGATTTGCTTAGGGCAGAGATGTCGGTCAAGGATGAGACAACGACTTGTCCTGTGATTGAAAAATTCCCTCTTCGTCATGACCGTCGGATGGCCTTCGAGCCACGGTGGATATTTAGTCGATTTCGATTTTTGTACCGGTAAAGGTGTACCTGATGATACCCAAGTCCACTCCGAGCCATCCAAACTCCAACCACCCAGCCATGCATTCTCCATTGCTACATCAAAAAGATGTTTATTTTTTTTTTTTAAGCAATGCAAAGTATAATAATAGTTTTATAATGTTTAACAATTATAAATAATTTATAATAATTTATAATAATTTTTAAATGAAAAAAAATCAATTTTGTCGGTAATTTTTTATGCAATATTAGAGTATATGAAAAAATATATTATTTTATGATTGCTGATGTTGAAAATGATTAAATTGAGATTAAATAATTATTATTTCTATATAAAGACTATTAAGGCTTTTAGATAAGTATTATTTATATGAAAATATAAATGAAAATTCTTTTAATTTTTAACAATTTTCAATTTATTTTTATAATCAAGACTTTTACACAATTATGGTATCTAATTCAACAAGCTAAATTTTCATTTCACAATGTTTATTTAAAATTTTTCCTTTTTTAATTTTAATAATTTTAATTTACACATGTGTTTTTATAGTTAACACTTTACAAATATCTTTTACTCTTTAAGAAAATATATTTAAGGACATTTTTTTTCTTCATTTAAGCATTAGTACTACTTTTACTTTGTGAGTTTAAAAGTTTGAGCTTTTACAATCTATAATCGTCATAAAATGAATATTTAAATTAATTTTTACGCCGTTTGTTTTATTATGTACATTTTTTTTATCATTAAAATATTAAATTTGTTTAGATTATTAAGGTAATTACATTGTCAATGATAATTCAATAACACCATTAAAATGATGGCTCAGATAAAACCATAAAATTGGTATCTGCGTGTCTTTACAATTATATTAACTACTGCATAAATGTGCAACTCATAAATCTGTCTCAAAATTGATTGAAGCAAAATAATGATAAATAACAACAGCAAAGGTTACTGAAGAAAACGGTTGAACATGAAAGAGTAATAAATTTGTAATAATAATAATAGTACAAATGGTATGTGAATAAATTATGTAAAGATATTTGATTATGTAATCTAAAACAACATAATGTATGCAAAAGACAGATTAAACAAATATGTAGAAAATTAATCGGAATAAATTAAAATTAAAAATATAGTCAGAGCACGACGCGATAAATTTAATATTTATATAGTAATAATTATTGTTAGTAATAATCATTCAGATTTTAATTATTATTTTATTTTTAGATTAGCCAAAACATCAGTAAAAATACGTATAAAAGAAACTGATTATAATAATCAAGGCTTAGTATACATGTTAATATATATGCACATGGAAAAATATTTTTATTAATAAATATATTATGAAATCTTCTTTCCAAGTATTTATAAAGATTTTAACGAAAGGGTTTTTACTTTTGAAAAATTTATTATCAAGTATCGATAGCCAACAGAAACGATTTTCTTCTAATAATGAATTTTAGTCCCATAAAAATAGTTGAATGTATTTTCTTACATTCACAAAAAGTTCTAGTTTTTGGCATTGTTATGGTCTGAGAATATTATATCCATTGGACCAGTCTATAATCTTTTATTAACCAGACCTGTCAACAGGTCATTGCTCTATTTTAAATTTTAAACCGACACCTCAATCAAGTCCCGTGAATTTATATATTAACGTTCATTTCAATCACGATTATTTCACGTGATTATACATTCTTCATAAAAATATCTTTTTAAAATGTTGAAATTTATTTAACTTTCAATAGACTATTAATTGGAATGATATTTGTAAAAAATTTACGAGAAATCACAAATTGTTTATTTTGTGTCGATTGGAATTACGATAAATTATTTATAATAATTGTAACGAAATTTTTCATAATATAATTTAAAATTTATTTTTAGAATCTATTATTTTATTAAAAATAAAAATATAAACTATAAGCTATAAACTATTTGTTAAGTAATATTTTTATATTTATCAGGGTAATTTGATAGATAATTGTCGTATAATAATTTTCATTTTAATCGTTACTTCCTTAAATACATTACTTTTAAAATAACTTATACAAATAAGCAAGTATTTTTTTTTTGTTTTTTTTTTGTTTTTTGTTATTGTTCTAAATTACGCATTTAAATTAGAAATGCATTTATTATTATGGACTGTTAAATTAGTCGATGTTGATTTTGTTGATTTTGTTGATTTTTGAATTATTAAATTTGCATTTATCTACACTTACAGCAAATCTTGATTTATCGTTTAATTTATTATTAATTTTATCTAAAATTACACGTTTACACTATTAAATCGACTCTATTTGAATATATCTGAATTTGGATAACAATTAATCAGGTTTTGCTTAGATTTATTGGGAACTAATCATTCGATAAAAAAAAAAAAAAAAAAAAAAAAAAGAAAAGAAATTGATTTATCTTTAGAATTTTTGTTATTGGAATAATTTAACTCTAATTTGACTGGATTTTTAAATAAATTTTCAAGTGGTTTTCTCAACTTATCCAAGAATGCAGCCAATGAAAGTAATTTGGGAAGGCCTTCCTAGTACGTGTATTTTGAGATTTGAATAAATGTGTGATTTTTGCTAAACCTACATGGTCTATTTTTGAGCATCATATCCGCAAGAGCATTTGTGGCCGCGACAGACATTACCGTTGCTAATTGCTTTCCTCGTTTTTTACATTCGATTCTTGCGTCTTTCCACGTGATACCGCCGCCGTTGAGCTTTTCCACCCCGGATTGAAAGCCGTAGTCCTTCAGGCCGTAGAGGGTGTACCGGTAACCGTCAATGAAAATACTAGATCCTTCCAAAATTCTGTCCGACAATTTTTTCCTAACTGAAAAATCGATAAGCATTTGTTGTTTAATATTGTTTAATCCCCCGGTAGTTGTGTTGCCTGCTGCAACAGCCTCTAAGTTTGCAATGTCCATTGCTGAGCCTTGGTTTTCAAAATTCTTTTTTTGTTACTTTTATTGTTACTTTTTTTGACTGGCGCGTTAAGAGTTACTTTATCAATGCATTTTTTACACGAATTCTGTGTAAAACTCAATGGTATTTTCAAGTTTCACTAATGATTTTTCGTTACGGTGTGTGCACGGCAAATTTGTTAAATCATAGCTCTCAATCAAATTATTGAAAGTACACACTTGCAAGAGATTGTGCGAGCATTGAATAATTTTGGTTAATTATAGAATAGTTAATTACGTCGAAATTGCTCTGCGAGAGTCAATAGAGTAATCCTTTGAGAATATTGAATCACATTACCGTCGTCATAGCAGAAATAATAGAGGTTACTTAGTTTTGGGCTATTACAGGGCGGGGTGTTACATTTTATTTGAAGATGCGATGGAGAACGTTCCACGTAAGGACAAGCTCATGTTATAAATAAACAATAGATCTTTGACTTTACCGTCTTGCACGCAAACAAAGGATCGACGCAATTGACAATTTTCTGGTATGAACACAGGTATGTCGTGACCAAGTCTATTGAAGATCAAGCAATTTTGTTCGGAATTGGCCTCTTTGGGCTTGTAATACCAGGGCGGGTAGCTTTCGAAGATTATATCTTTCATAACCCGATTGCTCTTGAGCTTAGCGTCGGTGACCCAGTTCCAGGGGGAGTTTTTGTCTTTCCGAACACCGGCTATCCACAATCCTTCGTAACCTTAAGTTTGAAAAAATAATTAATAGTAGTAACACAACGCTTACCACGATGTGCGTAATAAAATTTAACGAGCCCAAATTTAATTATTAAACACACGATAATTCGACTCGGACAACATCCGCGCGAGCCAATTAGCTTCCTCTTCATTCGCGAATATCGCCAGGGTGATGTTTTGGGGTTTGTCGGATCCCACTGCCAGCTGGTTCATTCTATTTGGATTTCCGATTATGGCCAATTCATCTTGCATCCCCAGCTCCTCGTGCTCTTCTTCGTAAGACGAGCATATTGCCTTGGCCTCCGCCCACGTGACTTTCTTCCCGATGATCAGAAACTCCTTGAGCACGTCGCCCTCCTGGTGCAGCGGGTCACTGGTGATCACCTCTGGGGTGTAGTAATAACGTTCGGTGACGTCTTCTCTTAAGCATCCTGGCAAACGAATTGCAACCCGTTAGTTACTAATAATTATCACTCACTCCTTATCATTGCACTCGTTATAATAATTGTCCAAGTTGTCACTGTACCCATACTGAGCCTCGTTACTCCGGTACATATTATTAATAAACAATGGAACAAATGTCCAGGATTCATCAGACACTGAATGTGCATTTTTCGTTTGAGAATAAGTTTCAGCAGGAGTGACGATTACTAGTCTACTACGCTGGACTCATTATTTTTCTTGAGCCGTGAAATTGCATTTTGAAGCTTTTAACTTGTAAAATCAAATCTACAACGCCAGTAATTAGTGATGCCAATCGAGCGCTAAAACAAACGACGCTGAATGTTATATATTTTTCTAGTTTATTTGCAATACGATATATACGATCGTAGCCTTTCGAACGTAATTTACTTTTCTCAGTTTCTTTAATTAAAAGTTATGAATTCATATGAGTATGTGAATTGTACTATTAAACAGCAAAAATATACCCAATAAAATTAACATTAACTTTAATATACTACTTGATACACATGTGCTTATTGAGGTGTATAATTAAAAAAAAAATCAACCTCGGCAAATTAGACAGTTTGTCAAGCTTTAAAAAATAATAAAAATTATTTACTCGTAAATAAATGGCAAGTTTTAAATTATATTACAAAAATAAGGAAGAATTTAATTTTAAAATTAATTGATTATACTTACTTTATCTTAAGCGGTATATTTTACAGATAATGTTCACATATCTTACTTCGTATTTTATTATACATTTCTAATTATTTATTTATTTTTTTTTATAAATAAAAATTTATAAACTAAGACATATTATTTTATTCAAAATTTAAATAGGACCTGTTTTAAATGTAACGTAGGTTTTTAGATCTATTTTTTATAGGACACAAGTTTATTTGATATAATTAGTTAAAATTTTAAAATAAAAGTAATCTATAATAGAAAAATAAAAATAAAAATTGTAATACAAATGATAGATACTGACATTTATGTCATGAGTATTAATGGGAAAACAAGTTGTTAAGAATGAATAGATTATATATTTTTCTATGTATTTTATTCTTATATCGAATTTCAATTCATTTTGATGCAAATGTCGTATGGTCGTAAATTAACAGGTTCAGTTTTAGCATTTAAACAAAGAAGGTAGTAACATTTTTATAGTAACTTAATTTTGTTATTGGATACTTTGTTTGGTAATGCATGAAAAATATCTAGATTAAATTTAAAAATATTTTTTATTTATTGTAATTCAAAATAATGTTCTCAAGTTTCTTAAAGGCCTATGGTATAATTTTTTAATGGTTATTTAAGTATTTATGGGATACTTTAAACGATGAATTTATTTCAATACTTCAGAAATCGAAATACTTTGAAAAATGAAAATATTAACATTATTTTTTGTAAGAATACTGGGATCTTTTTCTTCCATCAGAAAAATAAATTTATACAAATCGAATTATTTAAATTTAATTATGTTTTTATTAACATTTCACACCTTAAATGATGCGCTTTTAAGAAATAAAAATTAAAAAATACCATTTTTTAATTTTTATTGATTAAAAAAAGGATGTTTTAATATTTATGATCAATATATTTTTTTATAAAGAGAGCAGTGCGTGAAGTATTATTTCGCTTAACAAATGAAGATTAATTACAAATATCATATTTTTGTATATAATTTATTGTATTATTAAAATACAGAACAAACTAAAATATTTTTTACATAATTCATTTAATTTTAAGTGATATTGAAAAGATAAAACATAAAAAGGGATGATTTTTATAAAAAATATGTGTTATTTAAAAAATTGAGAATTATTTTGAAAATATTTAAAATATGGTTTTTGATTAAATATGGTTAAAAAGTGTAGCACACAATTTTTCAATAATTACATTAAAAAGTAATTGATACATGCAATATTTATTACTAATTAGTTGTTTTAATATATAATTATATACATGATATATTATATTGGTGTTGTATTATTGAATTGTTATCACAATTATTATTTCTCAAATTTTACCATTTACAATATATAATTGAAAATATTTATAGTTTTATATAAAAATAGTTGTTAGCTCTTATTAAGACAGTATTTTTAATTTCTATATATGATGAACAAATATTGTGTATTGTATACAAAATAGATTTTAATAGTTACTTGTGTTTTCATAATTCACTAAATTTTAGGGTTAATAAAACAATAAAGAAACTTCTATATTTCAGATATGATATTCAATGTAATTAAATAATAAATAC
>JACCHV010000012.1:485000-495000 GCA_018907245.1 Eupristina koningsbergeri | reverse complement strand
TCAATTGGCAGTCATAAAGCTCGATGCGCTCGAGATTGTGGCAAGCTTGCAGAAGGTGATCAAGACTCGCGTCGGTGATGAGTGGACAGTTGTCAAGCTCTAGCACGGCCAAGTGTTCTGCTGCACAGGGTGAGAGGGCCAACTGCCTGATACCCTCGTCGGTTATCAGTTCGCAATGTGACAGGCTCTAATGAAAAAATAATTATCATCAACTGGCAACCTATTATTGGCTAATCTTCATCAATTTTAAAAAATATCTCTAAACTCTTCTTAGCGAATTTTCCATTTTAAACTTTGTTCTAAATACAATGTACAAGTATTTTAGATTCACCACTGCAAATGAATTTCTTTGTCTAAAAATTGAGAATAAGTAATTGAAAGTGTTAAAAATAGATTTTTATGATTTTAATTAAATGATGCATCCTCGAATATACATCGTATCATTTATTCATTCAAAATCAAGTTCAAACAAGTTATTCACAAACGTCAAGCATCATCACTACTATTAACATTGATTAATTATTTATATTTCAATCTACATTTCCTTAAGTTTTATTAAATAAGCTTATTATTGACGCACAAAGGACACGTTGATTTTATAATTCATGCACCACGGATAAATAACATAAAATAAATAACATTTATTGTAGTTTAATTTTTTTTTTTTTACAATGAAATCCATTGACGCATTTGCTCAATGACTCGTTGAGACAACGAGTGTCAATATCGAAAATCAAATGGTGAACTCACAAGTTTTTCGAGGCGCGGACATCCCATGGCTAAATGAATGAGTGTCGCATCCGTTATGAGCACACACTCTTCCAAGTCCATTTTTTCCAACAGCCGACAATTCTGAAAGACAATAATTAAATAAGAGAAATGTTTAATAAGAAGCCTGGCGGCTCTCGTTTGGCTTTCCTAATTATAAATTTTAATTTAATATAATATTTAATAATTTAATAATAAATATAAATTTTCATTACCCTTGCAAGTGCTTGGAAGCCAGCATCGGTAAAATGGGCGCAGGCAACGCATTCCAAGACACTCAGAAGAGGGCAATATTGTGCAAGAGTAACAAGTGTCGCGTCCGTTAAATTCGGACAGTTTGATATACAAACGTAATGTAATCTGGTGCACCTCTCACTCAGTTCTCTAACTGCGTCATCAGTTATGTTCTGCAAGACAATGAGAGAGATTAAATTCTTTGTTTGAATATGATTTCGTTCATATTTGCAGAGAAGAAGCGGATGGCATGAATCAACAAAAATACGAGCCTCGTTGCAGCAGGGCTTTCCGTATGCACTGAGCAAAGAGTAAGCAAAAGGTAAAAATGGCGAAGCCCGAGCAGAAGGAGGAAGCGGACACGGGCGAAAGAGGTCGAGATGCGAATTACCCTGCACTCGTGGAGATTGATGGCCTCGAGTTTGGGACAGAATCGGGCGAGACACTTGACAGCCCGGTCCGTCAGCTGTCGACATCCTTTGCTGAGGAAGCTGCGGAGCTCCGGGCAGCCGCGGGCCAGGGCCTCGACTCCTTTGTCCGTGAGCAGCTCGCACCAGGAGAGGTTGATGTGGGTAAGGAGGGGACAGCCGTCCGACAGGTCCTTGAGCGAGAGATCCGTGATTTCGGGACACGAATCCAGGTTCAGTCGTTGGAGCTTCGGGCAATGGCTGCTGAGAGCGGCACAGGTCGCGTCCGTGATCTTCTTGCACTGGCTGAGGTTCAGCTCCTCGATGTTTGGGCAGGACTGGGCTAGAGTCCTCATCGACAGGTTCCCAATGCTCTGGCAGCCACGGAGGGAGAGCTGACGAAGGAAGCCGCCACATCTCCGCGATATGTTCTCGATCACTGGCCCCTTAAAATATTAAACGAGCACTTGCCTTTATAGCACACTGACACTGAAAATTAATCAATCACCTCTGTGGGCCTTTGCTTATTTAACTTTTTTCAATTAACACCTGCGCATATTTTGGCCCCTCCTTATTTGCTGAGCGTTCATTGTTAATCATTAAGGATAGATTCTTTTCTTTTTCAAATACAAAATGAACTATCAATGGCTTTCGCAAACTCTATCTTTCCATCAAACTTGCTTATATATATATAGAAGCCTTTTGCGACATGTCATACAGGATTACGCAATCGTTGAATCTACACGTATCTCCAAATTATCATAATACTCTGGGAAATCATACTCGTAAATATTATACTTTTAAAAATCATTAAATTAGAGTACTAGGAGTACGACTGACCTAATTTTGAATAATAAGAACTTTCTGCATGACCCAGTTAGATTTAGTCTTAAATTTAATAAAAGTAATTGGATTAGGCATATAATAAATATTTCATTGGAGTGACTATGATATTTTTAATAGTATATTACACTCTTATCCTCCCAGTATTTTTCGGTTCAGAAAAAATAGTAAAAAAAAATTTTTTCTGAAATGAATATTTAGTGTTGTTGATTGTAGTATATTGTAAAATATATTTAAATGATACCATTTTCAATTTGACGTATAGATATACTCACAATTGTATCTTGTTCTAAGTTTATATATTATAAATAAATGTATTATAAATAAAAAATATATTTACAAGTATATTTTAAAAAAGAATCTTTTAATATTGAATAGTCGATTTTTAACAACTATTTATAATAACGACGTACATTGAATGTGAGAATAGAAACTGTAGCTCTTGCAATGAATATTTATTTTTTATATAGTTTTCTCAAGTACTACTTGTAAAATATCATAGTTGAATAATATTTGACAAAATAATTAATAATATTGTTTTTAATTTACATTTTCAAATGGTTTGGTTTCTTCTACTTGTACTATGTTAATTGACGCAGAAATAAATTTTAAAAAATACCGATAACTGTATTTATTTCTTCGCAATTGCATTTAATTAAATGTGATCTTTCTTGATAATGCATACTTCCATTTTTATTTTATTTTTAACCATTTCCCATTTAGATAGTTTTTCCATTCTCATTAATGTTCACGTGTCTAACTTCGCCTCATGCATAACGAAACAGTTCTTTAAGGGATTTATTAAAAACACCACGTACATCTAAACTAGTTGTTGTCAAAATATTAGTAGAAAATACAATGCAATTTTACAGCATTGTCATTAGAAATCTGAGATTAAAATTTAAAATAAGATTTTCCAAATTTTTGTTAGGAATCATTAAATTTATGCTAGGGTATACCTTAACATATTTAAATAAGGTTAAGTTTTGATATTTCCAAAATAAGTAATTAAACTATTGATAAAGTACAGGCAGTTTTATTTCTATTAATTCAACGTGCAACTAGAAATCTATTCTATGCACGTTGCAAAAATCTATCAAAAGTATCACGCTTCGTTTGACTTTTATGAAAAACAGTATACTTAGGTCCGTCACGTTAACGAGAGCATTTCATTGTTTCTAAAGAATATAGACGCATTTGGTCTTCGCTACGAATACCAACACGTTATACTGTTTTAAAATGAACAAACAATGCCTTGAATCCAATGACGAAATTTAGGATAAATGTTTGCCAATTAATTTATATACTCTTCAAATATATTAATTTATGAATAAATATTTTGTTAAATATTGAATTTAGGACAATTACAACATTTAAGAATATTGAACAAAAACTTTTAAAAACATTACTTTCTTTGATTTTACATATTATTTACTGAATTATTTTCATTTTCACTATATTTAAAAAATGATAATTTCAATAAAATTTCTACGCAAACATAATTATGTTTAATTTTTAATTTTGACCTGTTCGTATAAAATAAATACATAAATATTTTAAAATATATATAAATAAAAATATTTAACGAACTATATTAGATTTTAGATTCAATCAAATATAAATTTATATATTAACCTCATTATTGAAAAAATAAATAGAATATTTGGTTAAGTGTAATAGTGCCTAGTTCCATAACTGATTATTGTAGTTTTTTTTATCTATTGCTTGTAATTTAATTTATTTATAATCATAATTCATCATGTTATTATAAAAATGAATTGCCTTCAATAAATAAGTATATGATTCTTAATAATGTATAAAGTAATAAAATTATAAATCAAGTGGTATAATATGTACAAATTATTTATTTCATTTCATGTAGATAATAATTAATTTTTATTAAAATAAAATTTTTATTAAGGATTATTTTAATTCAATTTTAAATTAAACTTTTTTTCATAATTAATTGTGTAAGTGTATTTTAGTTATGTACATATTTTAAAATAATATTCAAAATAAAAATAAAAATTTTGAAATAAATTTTTTAATGAAATGAACTATTATTCTTAGTAGGTGTTTGAAATTTAATTTTGACTGTTCTAAATAAAAAAGATATATGACATTTTACCCAATATGTCTTGCAACATAATTTCATGAAATAATTTTCTACATATTTAGTTCGTAATATAATATTTAATTTATATTCAGATTATTTGATAAATATTTTACTAGTTATTGATAAAGTAGTATTTATTATTAGCAATATTGATTAATTTTTATCAATAATTTATAATTTTTACATAAAATATACTTATTGAAGTATGTATAAATATATTTAAAACAGATATACATGATGAATTATTTTTCTAATTCATTTAGAAACTTTTCTTTCTTCAGTTTATAAATCTATTAAGACAATAACAATTCTTTCTTTCAATATTGCCATAAAAATGAATATTATTATTTTAGAAATATTATTAATATATGTTCAATTTTTTGCATATTATATTTGCTTTTTATTTTTTAAAATGCCGATTTATATATAGTACAATGTACACTACTAAATAATACCTAATATTTAATAATATTTTAAGTTATCTACAATGAAACATTATTTTACACATAATTATAAAATAATTCCATATATATTATAAAAAGTATATTATAAATACTCCAATACTAATAAAGTTGAACGTGATAAATACTTTTAAGAAATTTCGAGATTTTATTATTATACGTATGTTTTCTCTTAAATATGAAAATTATTTTTTCGAATCTTCTAATAATCTAATAATAATAGTTTTTATCTCTATTAAGATAATATATCATTAATACTTTTTCAATTATTGATTTATAATTGAGTCTTGATTAGATGAGATTATATTTAATTATTTAATAAAAATTAAGTTGCCGAAGTGT
This sequence comes from Eupristina koningsbergeri, assembly GCA_018907245.1. Lineage (NCBI taxonomy): Eukaryota > Metazoa > Arthropoda > Insecta > Hymenoptera > Agaonidae > Eupristina > Eupristina koningsbergeri. The sequence goes on along the minus strand of JACCHV010000012.1, from coordinate 489,829 downwards.
AGTGACAAAGTTATATAATCTATTATTATAAGAAACATTAAAGAATATTTTAATTACGCGAAAATATATTTTAAAAAATAATAAAATAAATAAAATTAACGAATATAGAAATTCTAAATATTAAAAATATTAATAATTAACGTATTGTTAAATTAAATTCGTTATCAATAAATATTGTTTTATTAAAATTGATAAATTTGTCGATTAAAATTTAGGACCATCAATCCTCTTTTTCTATTAATTATTATTATTATGAATAATGATCACTTAATTACTTTAAATTAACTATACTTGTCATATGTATTATAAATATATTGCATATTTTTTGAAGAAAATGTATTGAGTACACTATAAATATTTTTACCTCTACATCTCTTTGGAAATCGAAGAGATCAATTCGTTGCCAGTTTGATCCATCGAGAGCTAAAACATTCCATGCTTTGCTCACTTGAGCACAGCGGCACAAGGAAACTACATCCAAATATGACAAAATTCTGAAAAGTATGACGTACATTATGTATATTAAGAAATTATGCAATTTTTTTTTTTTTAATACTACACACCTTAGAAGTAATTCTTTTGGCAGTTTTTTGTTGATTTGAGCTTCATCATCGTGAAAAACCCACGTTAACTGTAAGCATACATAAAATATATACTTTACTGTGCTTTTAAACTAAAATTAAAATTAAAAACTTTTTATTGATATTTTCATTTGTAATTAGACTTGTAAATAATATAAATTAATATTTTGAGCATTGAAATGTGTTTCAATAATAATGTACAATGCATACTAAAATTACCAAAGCCTTTTCAAAGTTTGCATAATCTGAATAATGAGGTGCTTAATAAAATGATTTTGTTCGCTCAGGAGAAATATTACTTAAAATTTATATTTATTAAAATAAAAAATTTTGCTATTAAACTATACAAAGAATTTCTGAAAACACCGTAATTATAATAAACTGCATAATTAATACTATGTCTAATTTTTCATTCTTAAACAGTATTGCCATTCAATTGCAATTTTTAAATTTATATTGAACTAGATTATTCTTTTTTTGTTACTCTTATAAAATAATTTTATGCGCAATTATTTTATTATGTTTGTCATAAATATAATATATTCCATAATACTTATTAAACGACTTTGAAATACCGACCTTCATTTACATCTACTTTACCAATTTTACATTCATAAATAATGTTAATTAACGTAAAATTTTAATTTATTAAAATTTTATCTATTGTTTATTTTTTTAGGACTCAAATGTTTTGATGTTTTTAAATATGTCAAAGAAAAAAATCTTTTTAACAGACGTTTAAATCGCGATATTTCTTAAAACACCAAAATTTTTCACTTAAAATTAATACAATGATGAATGAGAATTATTTAAAGCTTAAACATGTTTATAATTAATATCGACCAAGGTATTAAATACATGTTACGAATTTGTATATTTGTTACTAAATGATAAGTGCTAATGCATAGTAAGTTAGATGTTGAAGGTTGGCATTTCACATCCCCAAGATAAGGTGACTTTTGTTGGTACGTGTATGTTCAAATAAATATAACAGCATCCACTTTGTATAACACAATTATCATTTTGAGTAGGAATTTTTTTTGTTTAAGACAATAATAATAAATGGATGTCAAAGAATAGATCATTTAAAAAGTGCTGATAAAATTTTTGAAAATATAATGATAATAATGTTTACAAATAATAAACAGAGAAATAAACAAACATTAAAATATATCTTTTTTCTCTGTTAGTTAACCTCTAGAAATCTTACTTAAAATTGAAAGAATATAAGTTTATAAAATAAAATTGATAAATTTGATTTATAAATTAACCTTGTAATGTAATTCTCTTGAAAATGTATATTTACAATATAAAATACAGAAAATATTTAAGCGAAAGTACTTAAATAAATTATCAAAAGGTAAAAAAGAAATAAAAAGTTAACATTTAAATTACTGTTAAAAAAATGATAAAATCAATTTCTGATAATATGTAAAAATTTGTGAGTTATAAATAATTTTATATTGAAATTACTGTAATGTATTGTGGTGGCATATGCATGTGTAATATAATCAGCCAAGCGAATATTGTTATATAATTTACTTTCGTTAATATATTAATATTAAATTAGTTATAAGAATATAAAAATAACATTATTTTATCTTGAAACTTTATAATTAATAACCACACTAGCATATTTATTTTTTAAATAATTGAATATCACTTAATTACGTATAAGTGTAAATTTTATCTCCTATAGGAGCTTCATTAATTTCATAATTATTTTTACGTATTTCTTTATAAAATAATAAGCAACACTTCTTGAAATTAATATTTTATATAAATATAATTAGTTTTACATCAAAATATAATGATTAAGAATTACTTTGCTGTATGTGATATTTAATTATTACAGTTTATGAAAAAATATGTTTTTATATACATGTACATATTCAGCAAATGTATTTTTAAATAAAAATCTATCATAGTTTTTCATAAGTATGTGTATATTGTTAATGTGATCTTAATTTATCAGTCGAATAAAAAAATGTTTTTGTTATTCTTTCGAATTTTATTTCGAAAATCGTACTATTACATCTATAAAACATTAAATTATCTAATTTTTTTCGTTATTTCTCCTGATGTTTAAATAATTTAGAAAAGTAAATAATTATGTTTTATATATAATTTATAGTAAATGATTTACTTGGGAATATGGAATATCGATATTTACTATCTAATCCCATATAAAAACTGAATATTAATAAATAATTGCATTAAAAGTAAGCTTTAATGTACAATCAGAATTTATAAACAATTCATAATACCAGACCATTGCAGATAATATTAAAGATGTCAGGGCTTGAAGGGTATTAGAAAAAATAATATAAATTTGAAATAATTAATAATTTAATTTATAATTAATTTTAGCATCAATTTTTAAGGAAAAGAAATTTTCAAATAAATTAGGATAAAAATTAATAAAATTATAGATTATTAAGTTAAATAAAAAAATAAATCTTTAGTAATTATTCGTAGATGAAACTAGTTTTATTATAGAAGCATTTACTGTGCGAACTCTAAGTATAGATTTTACAGGTTCCCTTATGATATTTCAACTTAATTTTTGCCATATTGGAATATAATTCTTAGTAAAACTAATAAAAATTTACTTATTATTTTTTATTATTTTTTTTGCATATTGCTTGATATATTCAATGTTTTATTTCAATTATTTAGTAATTTACTTTTAAATAAATTTAGATAATAAAAAATTAAAATTATGTTTGCTTAAATAAGAAGTAAAATCCATGAAATTTAGTTTGATTAAAATAAATAAACGAACCTGCATGTAAGACTGCTTCATGCTTGTAACGGGATTGTTGTGAGAATGTGATTGTGATGCATAGAAACTGCCTTGATGAAGATGGTGATGATATAAATGGGGTTGATGGTTGTGATGATGATGATGATAATGATGATGATGATGATGATAATAATGGGAGGGATGTTGTTGTCTCCACCACTGACTAGTGGCCCCAGACTCTTCAGCTGGATGAACCCCTTGACCAACTTGACCCCCTCCACCCACACCCACTCGACTTACTTTTTTCTACAACACATTCCGATACCCTTTAGTTCAGCAATTTTTTCTACACTATTTGTTTTTAATTTTGAAAAGAACTTTATTTAAAGTCGATATAGTAAAAGTATTTATTTCACTAAATTACATTCATTTTTATTTTGTCTGTAATATCTGCATATCTTTTTTACTAAAGAATAGAATAATATGAAGATTTAATAATTGAAAAGTTCGGATGCAGAAACCAAGAGATTTCATCTTAAAATTTTTAACGTTGATCAAAATTAATCTATGTGATGAAAAAGCAATTTTTTTCTCATAATTTCAAAATATAAAATAAACCAAATATATTGTGTTCGAATTTGATAATGGTTAAAAATAAAATTTTAATTTATTAAATATTTTAATTAAATTTTGTAAATATTTGATTAAAGAAAAATTTATATTGATTGCGTTAACAACAATTAACAATCTCTTGTGAAACGTCATTGCAATTTGTTGATTGTTTTATACGATATTGAATTTGAATGCGTTGTTTAATGAATAAAATTTTAGTAATAAAAAATTCTTCGAATATTATTTCCTCATAAACTTTATTTATTTTATAAATTTGCGCGCAATCTTTTTGTTTTAATTGTTTAATTATTATGAAGATATTATTTGCTCTATTCAAGGTTTATCTTATCTTGAATTAAATGATATAATGCTTGTATATTAGGAAATAAATAAATTTTTAGTATTTATCAATCCTAGAACTGCAGTCTAATATAATTTTTACTTAAATATAGGCTCTTAAATATTTGTTACTTAAGTAATTAAAATGTAATTAAAAATGTACGATTATTGATATACAATTGATGGAACAAATTATGATATACTTGGTGATATTTATAATATTAATAATTATAAAGATAAATACGTTTATGAACTAAAATTAATAATAAATATTAAGTTTACAGTTTCAAATCATTATTACTTGAAAAGTTAATATAATAAAAAAGACTTTGAATGAAAAAATTAAAATTGATATTTTACTCGTGTTTTTAAATCTTTTAAGATGAAAATGTATATATAATATTATAACAAGCTTTATAAATGATTTTATTAATTCATTATAATTAAGTATTCTGATTAGTGATATTTGATGAAAATTTTGTATTTCTAAAAAAGAAAAATAATTTTCCCATGTAATTGATTGTTAAAGTTCGTAATATTACAGGTTAAAA